>JARACY010000225.1:0-117350 GCA_029255725.1 Scrobipalpa atriplicella
GTACAGAAACAATAAGCGTGTTAAAAAGCAAAATTTAACTTTCTCCACCAGGCCATTAATCAAAATAATCCATTCTCGTATGGATACCGGAAAATATCAAGAAGACAACATAACGTGCAAATGCAGAAACATGCTTAGTAAGTTCCAGAGAATTGAATGTAATTTCAAAGGGGGTAATTTTATTACTTGGATGGCGGTGGCGTTAATGAAAGCATGTGGAATGCGGGATATGATACATTTTTTAAATGAAGACGGAACATTAAACTAACCAGCATGACATTTTACAATAGGTGATAAGGGCGTCCGCTACATTGTACCTGGCTATGGGATAATTCGCAGCAACCAAGCGACTTCAATGCGACTAAAATTAACAACTAGAGCAGATGCCCTAAAACTCCTTTGATTTCCAGGCGGTATGCTGGTGGTATCAGTATCAGTATGCGGGCTGGTGACGTTGGCCGCTATGACGCAGCCGTCTTTAGCTCCTGAGGCTAAGCATTCCTTACTGCAGTACGTCACCGGGAAATACCTGCATCCGCCAAGTTGCAGAGTAAGTATCGCATATCCTGTCTCAAGACTGTCCAAAAATCAAACATGGGACTGCATTTGCACGTTATGTTGTCTTCTTGATATTTTCCGGTATCCATACGAGAATGGATTATTTTGATTAATGGCCTGGTGGAGAAAGTTAAATTTTGCTTTTAACACGCTTATTGTTTCTGTACATTTTTTAATAAAAATCATGAGAGTCGGTTTGTATTCTTTGAAGATACGAAATCTGATGAGGACCATCCACTGCAAGATACGCCTCCTAATTGTTTGCTAGCAATCCACATTCTGTTTGAGTGTAGTAGAGCTCTGCCGCGCCGCAGACCACGGACCGAGTCTTACTCTTACCCCATGTCCAAGCGTCTTGGTGCTTGCTGCTCTTGACCACTGCGCTCCACAGGTCCTGCTTGAGCGTCGCCAGCGCCTCCTTGCCCGTGGGCAGGCTCTGTCGCGCCGCAGACCAGGTCCCGAAGTCCTGCGGTTGCAGCACGTGACGCGCCGTCGAGTCCTCCAGCCAGTACACGTCTTCGAGTGATGAGACGTCCAGGCTGAGCAGTCTGAGAACAGAAAAAGTTTGAAGATTGTTAGAAGTGTTAAGACGTGAGTGAAATAGGAGCAGACAGTAACAAAATCGTTGAATAATAAATAGACAAGGTAGGCAATCGATCAGGAGTTTGTTTTTGCCGTATACGGTTCGTTTTGTAGGTAAATAATTTCTTCTCCTTATTATAGTGTAGTTTCCACACATGAGATGATTACTGTATTTAAAATTCGTTTTTTTTTCCTATTGAGCCGTTGAGGCAGCTTATCCTCATACACATTACATGCATTTAGTCGCGCTTATATGAGTAAAAAGAAAGCGGTTCCATAATTCTTCGCTCGCATTTAAATGGCGCTAATGAATCCCGCGCGGAGTTTGATAAACGACTCGCGTAATCCGCACATAAGGGCCACAGAGCTACAGCTAATGGAGCACGGTGCAAGTCAGCCCCACTTTACGATTCAAAAGATTTTTGAGCTAAAAGCCAAGCTGTAAAAGCAAGTACAAGCCGAGAAATTCACACGATAATTCATCTCTACAGCAATATACTGCTAGTCAAAGGCTTTTAGCTAGGCAAATCTTCTTTCTATTTACCCCGATTCTGTGCATACTCTAATTAGTTGACGACAGGTAGAGCACTGTATGAAATGCCACCCAGTGTGCTTGTACTTTACATAATAACACAGAATACCAACATGCAGAGCAAAATACAAAATTACTCAAATTAAGCAAAAATGTTCTTCCAACGAAGCAAAGAGAAAAACGATCCATTGTGAATTGACGCTCGATGTGTTGTTTTAGCATTTTTTGTTCTACCACAAGGTCAAACTCTGTAATAGGTGTTTTATGATAAAAAGGCAAAATGGCCGACCACGAACAGCGTCAGTTAATGACCCACAACTTGAATTTGTTGGTTTAGCATTCATTTACAGTTGTTCCAGTCAAGGTCGGGGTCGGACTACATGGCCTGGAAAAGGTGCTTTGCGTTAACGCGGTCGTGCGAATGTAAAAGATAATAAAAGTGCGCATTAAAAGATGAGACGATGGGACACAACACTTAGCCTCTAGGTTTAGTAATGACCTGTGTATCGATCCTTTTATACAAATAACAAAGATGGTTATAAGTACATGAACACTTATACACTGCTGTTACATAGTAACAAAATGTGTTCGTTTTATAATATTTGAAAATTCGAGTAAGCAAACGAAAATCCACTCTCATTCATTGATTTGGTTGCAACGAGAACTGCTACTAATGTAAGTCCTTTCGTTTTGTCGATTTCGAGTTTCGCACTAAAATATCGTCTACATAAAGTTTGGTATCACAACTACAAACATACCCGTAAATGGAATTTCAATATACTGTTTAAACTCTCCGATCTAATCTCACTGCTTAGATGCAATTCAATGGAAATTTCACAGATGATCGAGTGGTCTGGTTCCGTCCTATAAATAGCTTGTGAATTCAACAAGCTATTTATAACACTAATAAGGTGCTTAATGCTAATAGTAGTAAATTATTTAATTGAAAAGGGAACTCCTATTATTTTTAAACATTTTGTTGACAATATTTTTTAAAGCGAGCATGTATGCCAAAACAAGAAGGTGTACGACGAACATATAATACCCCTAAAGGGAAATTCAATTTAGACCCTGTACAAACTATTTGATCTAATCTCACCGCTTAGAAGCAATTCAATGGAAACTTCACGGATGATCGAGTGGTCTGGACGGAAATTGAGTGCAGGGACCTGCTCAATGTTCATACCAGTGGTTGTGTAGGGTACGATTGAAGATCAATTGGATTGTAGATGTTAACTCCAAAAGGGTATATAAAATAGATCGGACCACACAATTTACAGTACAGCATACTAATATAATATAAGAAAAGACAAAGACAGTTAAAAAAACATATATTTAAAAGGGCGAAATATATAATTTTATAATAGTAACGTTAGTAAGCCAGCCGATTTCACTGTAGCAATAGTGACGCAGTCCTAAAATGGTTCATGTCAAACATGGCGAAAATTTTAGAGTTTTCATTATATAGACGTTTAAAATTGCTATAATAAATGCCTTAAATTAGACTTTCTATAATTGCTTCGGGAGAAAAGTCAGCTAACACAATCGGCCCCGATATAGGTACTCCCGGACCCGGCGATATTAGTAATCATAGACCCGGAGCAGGCGATGCTAATGCCAATTCAATGAAGCCGATATCTGGGTGTACGAGTATGATGCAATTTTAGACTCAATCTAGATAAATATGCCTCAAAATAAACCTTCTATAATATCAATGAGAAAATGTCAACAATACAAACGGTTAGTCTTGATATAGTCCCGGAGAGGGCGGCGCTAATTCTAATTCAATGGAGCTCATATCCCGGTATTGGGTTACCCACGGAGTGCTGGCTCTGATGCAATATTAGACAGAGTTCAGATAATTAAATATTTGCAAGGGGGTGGGAAGTAAGTTATTTTAATTTCTGGATTTGGGCCTGGTAATCCAGTTTACATACGGACACCAGCCTCTCACAATTACAAAATGTTAGAATTATTTAGATTAATTTCCACATTATGAGAGCAAATAAACCATTATTTATTTAATGTTTTTATCTCCCAGTCTACCGTGGAAAATATATCCCTCTAGCGGCAATAGTTCGATATGAAAAGATTTACATTTTAACGATTATAAATAAAATTGTCTTAAGAGCATTCAAGCGGCCCTCATTTCACGGCTGAGTTCATTCTTATGCAGTTGAACTGTGAGCTGAACAATACATATGCGCAGCCAGACGTCTATCCCTGCAGCCATCCTAATAATATCTCGGAGATATTGGCTCCATTCAATAATCTCTTTGACTCCGGAGCTCAGCTGGGGCTCATCCGTTCCTATTATATTGGGTGACTTATCGAACCCACTCTACCAATTTCACTGCATTTCAATTAATTGAAATCAATATGGGTGTAGTTTGGAACGGAAAGTTGGGCAAAACTAAACTGCTACGATCGCTACGCCGCCGCGTATTTACGTTCTGTACAAGGCCAGAACGCCGCCATAGGGAACTGCTCGCGTATATTTTGTAACGGGGTTTTTATATTTGCGATTACGAAGTATACACAGATTTTAGCGCACTGCTCGTGTATAGTTTGTAATTCAAACGCGCGTGACCTAGTTCCGAAATATACAACGCCACAACACCTTTTGGGCTTATAGGGTTTTTATTGGACACCTTTATATAGGACGGTAAGACTGGGTGTGAGGGACATCAATGCCGCATGTAAGGGACAGTAATACTGGGTGTAAGTAAGGGACGGTCATATAAAACTAAGTGTAGTAGTGGATAGTAATGCTGGCTGTATGGGACAGTATGAAACATTATGTTTTGCGGGCAGACAAAAAATTATGGACTAGAATCATTTAAAAACATAGAATGTACCAGCTGCTTCTTTTCCAAGGCAGACAATAAATTTGACTCAAATTTCTTGGAACTACTTATGATCATATTTATTGGAATTATGGTCATATTTCTTGGAGCTATGATAATATTTCTTGGAGCTATGATAATGTTTCTTGGAACTATGAATCTTAGTTCTGGGAAATAAAACTATAGCGAATCTGCAGCTGGTACATTCTATGATTTTAAAATGCTTTTAGTTCAGCATGGCATGGCAAACTTGTACTCGAACCAAACTTGCCATCGTACCCAACTCGCACTCGTGCCAAACTCGCACTTAAACTCGCACTCATGCAAAACTCGCACTAAAACTCGCATACGTGCCAAAATCGCACTAAAACTCACAGTCGTGCCAAACTCGCACTAGTGCCAAACTCGCACTAGTGCCAAACTCGCACTAGTGCCAAACTCGCACTAGTGCCAAACTCGCACTAGTGCTAAACTCGCACTAGTGCTAAACTCGCACTAGTGCCAAACTCGCACTAGTGCCAAACTCGCACTAGTGCTAAACTCGCACTAGTGCCAAACTCGCACTAGTGCCAAACTCGCACTAGTGCCAAACTCGCACTAGTGCCAAACTCGCACTAGTGCCAAACTCGAACTAGTGCCAAACTCACACTAGTGCCAAACTCGCACTACTGCCTAACTCGCACTAGTGCCAAACTCGCACTAGTGCCAAACTAGCAAAAGTGCCAAACTCGCACTAGTGCCAAACTAGCACTAGTGCCAAACTCGCACTAGTGCCAAACTCGCACTAGTGCCAAACTCGTACTAGTGCCAAGCTCGCACTTAAACCCGCATTCGTGCCACATTCGCACTAAAACTCGCACTCATGCCAAACTCGCACTTGAGATGAACTCGCACTACACCTTGACCCCACCTTGCCCACACCTTTTACTGAAAAGTAATTGAGTAATTAGACTACCCATTACAAGTAATGCAATTAATTTTGGGACTACATGTAATGCCATTATAAATAATTGTAATGTGATTAACGATTAATGCCCAACACTGCCTCTAAGCGTACTGGCAATGTATATTATGAAAGAAGCAATTAACTTATGTCACTACGAACTATACACGAGAATTGGCGTACTCCTGTTGTATACTTTGGAATGCCTAAGTAAAAAAGCGAATTACAATCTATACGTGAGTAGTTACACCCCCTGGCGTTCTGGCCTTGTACAGAACGTAAATACGCTACGCCGCCGTAGCAATGTTATAATTTAAATGCAAATGCTACGAAAACTTCAGAACTCTATTTTGTGCATGCATGATATTTTAGTTCACATTTGAAAACTTCATTAAAGTTTCACTAGCAGATTAATAAGTTTTCATAAGAATACTGGCAAGGGATGATTTAAGTTAATAATGAAGTAAAGGTGCTCAGATAAAAAAAAAACTCGATAGCCTTGGTGCTTTGTTTAGGTAGAAGTTTGATCTTATTCGGAACCAACAATTTCCGCGCGCCATAAAGAACTCAGCTGATGACAATCGGTCCCGAAGGTGGAGTTAAGAGTGAGCGTAAACAAGGATATTTCGTCGACACACGATTGTTGCTGTTATTAGATAGATAGATAGATAAAAGGTTTATTGCATCCATAATCATCACACATGTAACAAGAAGTAAAAACAAGGAAAAGACATAAACATGAAAAACTTAACCTAAATTACACATTCAGTTGCATGTGTGCTGAAGCGATGCAGAGGGTCAAAACAAAGCTGAGTGTGTTATTGCCCATAGAGAGCAACACTGTGCTATTAGCTGTGTTATTGGCAGTAAACCTGGAACGAAGCGTGATACAAGCTATTTGGAGAAGCGTAACTGGAGTCCCGATCCGGAAGGCGTGGGTTTGATTCCCACGGGGAACACTAAAGGTTGATATTCTAACATCAAAACAGAGACCAATATTTCCGTAACACCTCTCAGTTACTTCTAATCACACAGTATCTTATGGTTAAGAATATCGTAAAATGTGTGGCATTAAATAAAGAAATCTTTCATGGGAACTTCCGGGTATGTTTTGGCCCGTTAGGCGACAAGCCCGGAAGGGCATCTGATCATCTCGGATTAAAGGAATTTATAATAAATTCTCTCACCATTATGCCACCTGGCTAAAATATTAGACCCTATTTCATAGTCTAGTTTGAAATATGACCGGATATCCGGCGCGGCGGTCCGGAACACACCGCGCCTTAATCGCCGCCGTGAGGACCATTAACCAGGTGCTTAGGAATATATTAAACTGATTTCTTATCATAATGATCTGTAAAAAAAAATAATAATATTTCAGTTGCTTAGTCAAATCATAGCCTAACTATCTAAACCTATCTTGAGATACTCTGCTCTGATCAAGGAAGAAAGATACAGACATATAGTATAGCCCAAACAAATCTGATGGTCTCCTTAATAAATAAAGAGTTTTAAGCAAATATATACTATACTCTTTTAAAAGTATATGAAATAGTATGCATCGTTGTTACCAACTTGTACAAATATAAGTACAGAACATGTTCACCTCTCAATAATAAATGCTATTACAATGCAGCGGAGGTGAGCACTTAGCTGCGGAATGGTAGCGAGATCGCGATATATCGACAAAATATGCCCTCGTCTTTTCTTTTAACATCCTTTTAAAATAGTAGTTCTAGGAGATACTTTCTAGCTAACCGTACAATATGGTGGGTTTTATATGTGGCTCTGGGGTCTTACGCTTTCGATCCGGCAGTCGTAGAGTTTAGGACCATAAAATGGCAGGTTGGATTGAATCACTTGGTTATCTGACACGGTTGATGATTCAATTTGTCGGAGCACATTAAGCCGTCCTTCTCCATTGCTGTCTTCAACAGTGGGTTTTACACAAACTATGTCAAAGATTAATGTATTTGGTTTAGAAGCAGCTGTATAGAAAGAAAGTACCAGCTCTAGAAACTGGTTAAAATTCTAACAGCCCGTTCAAAATGGCGCTTTTATATTATTAATGCAGTACAAGTGGGCACTTTGCAGCAGAACAGCGATGGCAAGATATCGATGAAATGTTACCTCGTTTAGTCTAACTTAGCTTCGACCTGCTTGTTACACTAACGACGTGCGGAACTACCGGTCAAAATGGCCGCGATTACGATACAATATAGCTATATATGGAACAATATTGTAATTTTGTTCTTGGTATTGTGAAATAGTTCTTCCACGCTGAACTGGGAGCGACATAAAATATAGAATGGTACGTATACCAACTGCTCCTCCCCGGCTGTTAACGGCCATTAGAGGGAGAAACCCGAGAGCTTATGGTGTATTTAAAATTTGGTTGATAACTCATTTTTATCAAAGTACGTAAGTAGATAATTACTTTAAAAATTGGAGAGATATAGGTACTTTTAATTACAACAAACTGATAAAAGAAAACTTTGTTTTTCACTGAACCGTCTAATCTTTTCAAAGCCCGCCAATACCAACACTCTATTTGCGGAGAGCTTATAAATCTAAATCAATATTGCTCCAGCAGACCAGCTGCTCACATCCGAGGATTATCCTTGCATAGCCTACGGTTTAGCGCCAACGGCCCATGATTATTACACGCTGTTTGCGAGATTTAGCCGTGGGTAGCGAACTTATTAACAATGCAATAAACTGGACTCAGACAGACACAGAAGATGTAACAAACAATACAATACAAAGTACTGTACAACAGAAATATTATGAAAGAAAGAATACAGCGAAGAATGTTGGGAGTGGCGAAAATACCTTACCATTAAAAATTAAAGAACCAAATGAGCGAAAATTACTAACGGTTTTGATTTTACTCTTTTATTTTCTGTAGTTGTCGTAACAATTTGAAGCTACAACTACAATTACCGTAAACTGTCGGTAGAACTGTAATTTTTATTACAATTGCGAATTTAAGACAGAAAGAAGCTGAGTCTGTGCGAAAAGAGAACAGGCATAGAATTAGAGGGCGCACATTTGTATTAATTAACCCACGGCTGGTTTCGTGGGGTTTATGCCAAGGTCTTTGACCTAAAACCTTCAAAATTTAATGTAGAAGGTTAAGGTTGAAGACCTGGGCATAAACCTCACACAAACAAGCGACGGTTAATTAAATACAAATGCGCGCCCTCAAATTCTAATGCCTGTTCTCTTTTCGCACAGACTCTATAGGTAGAAGCTTTTAGCATAAAAGTTTAAAAGCAAAAGCTGCAGACAGAAAAGAAGCTCTTTTCGAATGGGAGATGTAAAAGTCGATAGGCGGAGCCGGCGCTAACTCAGCCACGTTGCTAAATCATTGAAACGCGAAGGAATTTGTGCTTTGTGGTACCTATGTCGCTTTCGACTTAGTAAGCTTAAGCTAGCCTGCTTTTTTTTAAATTTTACATGCGGCTCCCTTAATGCAATAATAATATAAAAAATATAAAAATAATATAAAAAAAAACTTGTTTAGTTTGTAGTAAATAAAAAAGAAGAAATTAGAGTTACCCTAGTGTTGCATCATTCGTTCTAGAATAACTCTTCATAACCATATTTCACTGGGTGACCGCAGGCCTCGGTTGATATATGCCTATCTCTCCGCTCCATTGAATCCGCGGACCTTTTCCGATTGAATGAGACGTTGATTCATCCGCCTTTGACCTTACAAATGGGTGGACCCTTTCATAAAAAAGCTCAAGGAATCGGTTTAGGGACGACTTTAAAGGCGCTTTAAAATATTTTTAAAAAAAGCTATGTATTTTGAATTACGAGTGCAATACTTAACAGTGTCGATCAATTATAGGTATAGCGATTCACGGCTAGCCGAAAAACAAAACTGCAGATCAAATCACTTTATAACGCATTCATGCTAGAGCGAAAACGAAAGATCGACATCTCACATCAATTTCTTGTTTAAAAAATAATGTGATACTTACATAAAGTAATTATAACACTGAATTTCAATACTCAATACTCAAATATTTATTGCATTCCATGAAGTATACAGATGTTAGAGTAATGTTATAATATACATATATTAAAACTACAACATGGACCCTGTTGGGCACAGCAAAATTAGGAGAGAGGAGAACACTATATATTTTAAGTTATAATACTGAAAATTTATTAAATAATTTATTTGTGTATAGTTAATATTTGAATTAATTTATTTCATTATATTATTTGAAACAGTTTTGTGAATAACTTCCCTCGGGAGCGTATAAAAGCGAGTTATCCCTCGCTATCGGCGTAACCTTTGCACATTGGTCTCTAGGGTTCGGTCCAGTTGTGATTTGAATGAGCTCAGCGGACCTTATAATCAGATAACACGGATAGGATTTCATAATGATAAAAAAATATGTGAAAAATAATTAAAAGTGAACATAATGGCATAAATAAACGACATATAACGCTTCAGGACGGACGACGCGATTATCTATTAGGTACGAACGAAGTATTTCAACTCCCTCATGGAGTAAACAACGATACGTACCGTTCTCTCCTAAAAATGTCTACGTTTTGCATTTTTTAATTCACTCTACAAAACATGGCGCATATCCGAAACATACCAACTGCCGGCACCAGCGAAACATTTTCATCTGCATAGTGCGACCCATCCTGGGAATACAGTAACGAACACAGCTGCGGCCGCCGTTGACATAGAGGAACAAATTAGGCTATGTCCACCCTGTGTCGGCCGCTGTAACTGGGGAGACGGGAGACAACGGTCGAATGTTTCATTTATACCACCATTGTGTTGTGTGGTTGCTTATTTGTTCGAACTCAGTGGGGTGTAAGGTCTATGTCTGTACCTTATATATAAGTTATGTAAAGTTTGGATAGATAGAAGTTTGGATATGTGCTTGCAGATAGAATATGAAAATTAAGTAAGACGTTTATACTCTACTTACCCCGTAGGGGACACTGGCATGACTATCCGTAAGTATGTATGTATAATTAATATACGTAGTATATTATATTACTCCATGTTAAAAAAAAGGCTTGTGTTAGATTAAGGTTTTTATTATTATGATTAGGGATTGCATTTCCCTATGAATGATGTGTTTATCTTTAATTGTTTAACATATAAGAACGAATAATATTGTAAAAAACACCAATAATGTAAGTATATGTTAAATGTTGATAAACCAAATAAACAAAATTAAATTAAGGTAGGTTAGAAAGTTTCGGTGAAAATACCTGAAAACAAAACGAGCAAGTAAAAGTACTGCAATAATAGCGTAGTTTAATGTATGTAAAATACCTAACTTAAAGCTAACCTTATCTGTACTTATTGTAACAAAAAAAAATACTGCTCCAAAATACTGTTACAAACTGTGTAACTTTATTTTAAACGTTCCAAAAAGTTGGTGAAATCCGTCAAATGCCTTTTTGCTTTTCAACATTTTTAGCAGAATACAGAAACGCCCCAGTTCGGGAAATGCCAGAAATAGCCAGGATTTTCCATCGAAATGTTTGCTTTGTAAAATAAACTTGTTCTGATATTAACAAAAGCTATTTTTGGGTGTTTTCAGAATAAGCGAACGGTTATAAAAGACCCAACTTTTATTTTTCGTTCAAAGATATTTTTAAACCACATAATTTTAGATTTCGCAGTTTTCGTTACGTTTGATACAGAGCAAACTCTAGCCATGATTTCATTATGAAAAATTAGTTTAGTTTTTGAGGGTAAAGAGGTAGATTCGCACCTCTTTACTTATTTTCCGTTTCAGGTAGGTATGTCTCCCCTCCCCAGACAATGGCGCATCTTTTAGCTTGCCCTGCGTGTCCCTACACCTGCACACGCGAGGACCTGTACAATGCCTCTGATAATGCTTTATTAGTCGCTAAGTACTGATCCTCACAAATATAGTTTCGTTGAGTCAACACGCAAAGAATAAGTTTCACGTATGACCTGAATTGCTTCCTGCCTGTCTAAAATGATTCTTTATACAATGACTTTCTATTCGCACACCTGAAAATAAATTCTAATAATAACAGCACAGTAGAACAAAGACCTTTGTGTGGGCTGTAAGCCTGCCTCAACTTGGCCCTTTGAGGTCTAAAGCTATCGACCGTCGAGGAGGAAGCGGGCGGTTATATCCGGATCAAAGCGGGCAGGTGCGTGTAATTATACGTTCGACATATGAGGATTAATCGAAATGTACTAATTTGTACTGTATATTGTTGAGCAGATGAATAAAGCCATTTGTGTGAACGAACATCAACTTGGCCCTTTGATGAAGGCCGGCTATTATGGCCGGTTCAAAGCGAAGGCAGATGCGTAGGTGTACGCTTGAGATGTGAGGATTTATTACAATGACGCTTATAAGTAGGTATTTTTTATACTAACCTATGCGTTACACTAGTCGTTAGGTAATACAGTTGGATTATAAAATAAATAAATAAAATCTTGATTATGTTTAATGTTCCTCCTGGATTAAGCCGCATGAGGCTAACTTTTCAGGAGACTCAGATTTTATAAACCCTTTTGTTTATTAGGTACGAGAGGTATTTTTGGTATCGGACCCACCAACCTACCTATATTTCTTTTTAATCTGTCCATTTCGACCTACACCATTGTTGATAACAGAATATAAGCCGATAGTTAATAAAGCCGATGTAACCTGACCTAAATATGGGTCGTTGTATTGTGCAGCCAGAGCAGTGTTGCCATTAACAAAACCCGCAGCCATTGATGCCAACACAAACTATCGATAGGATATTTTAACAAAAGGATTAATTTTATATAAAAATATATTGTTTCGTTTCGAACAGCAAACATTTATTTTGTTATCGAAACACAATACAATTTTGTTACGCATTTTTTTGTTTCGAGAATTTTATTGATGTAAAATGAACAAAAGTTGTGGTCGTATATTTTACTCCAAGATATTGTATTTTATACTAGTGTTTAAATTGATTTGGTATAGTTCCCAATTTACATACCTACTAACAAATAAACAAATTTCCTCATTATCAACCCGCATAGCATGTTTTCCAGACAATTTGACAGATGAATGTGATGAAAAATAGCTATCGCGGCTGCATGCTACGGAAGCAGGTATAAATTTCGCCCGTAGCAGGTAGCTACACGATGTGTAGCACTTGGCTACAGTGTAGGCGCTATCTACGAACGAGCTACGAACACTGCAGCAGTTTACGGTGCGAAATAAGCCCAATTTAGTGCGAATCTTGTTGCAAAATCAGTGCACATGAATATCAGGCAGAAAAATATTGTAGTGGGCCCGATAAAAACATACAATGTAACAGGTACTTATCTTCTATCTGAGATGGCCATGACCATGCCATAACTACAAAATTAATGGAAATAAAATTAAATAAAGACTCACTAGAAAATGGTTGGCTATTTCTCTCCGACTCAGCGTATCAAACAACTAGAATTAGAGCTTCTATGCTTGGCTACACAGTTAAGGCGCTATTTACGAGACCGATTTGCGGGTACGCTGCAATAAGCCCAATTTGGACACCTTGTTACAAAATCAGTGCTGAACACCAGACTATCATATCAAAACAAATATTTCTCAAATTAAATAGAAAAATGTTTAAAGTGCTACAAAACTTGTAGCATGACGCTACGGAAGTCGTAGCTATTGATGGCTACGCGGCGGCTACGGCTACACAAACTATCGCTACGGTCATTTGCGAGCTCGTTACGTCTGCGGTGAAAAATGACCGGACGAGCGAATTGTGTTACGTTTATTGGCAAAATTGGTATCCAATTTTTATTTTTTATTTCTATGATTGTAGAAAATTACATTTAATATAATAGTATGTGCATTTGTTTCCAGCCTCGCTACACAAAAATAAATAAGAACACACATTTTCACATTTACAATATTAGTACAAATATAGAAATACAGATTCTTCCATGTTTGAATACGGCGGGGAATAAGCAACGCGAGCCAATGAATATGAAAACGAATGTGCCCGTTAAATGGCATGCGAACCAGATTGTTTTTTGCACATAAAATTTATATGAAACGACGTTGCTGCCAGACGCTTGACTTGAAATTTTAATAAAAGAAAGGTTTCTCAGTTTCTTTATTCGATTAACTCTTTTTTGCATGTCATCATTATCTACATCAGTCTCAACAGTCCACTGCTGCAGGCCCATAGGATCATTTAGGGAGTAATTTTCTTACTCGCCACGCTTGTCAGTCGTATTGGCGAGTTCAATGCTAGACGTTACATTCACAGCTGCTGCATATTCCCTGGATGTATCCCTTATATTTTTACGTCAGGCAACAAGATATGGTACGAATGCGATGTATATTTCACGTCTGGTCTGGTATCATTTAAAATTGGTCTCTACTACATCTCTCCTCAGCGAGTGTACAGCAGACAGACGAGGGTCTGCGCTTCGTGATTCTATATTCCGAGCGGGGATTAGGACTCCAAGCTATGTAAACGTATTGAAAAACTTGCTTCTACAGTATTCCTGGTGAGAGAAATAGGTGGAATATTCAGTTTTTGACTCTCACGGTCCGGCGCAGCAGCTAGTTTCTATGTCTAAACTTTTCGTACGTCAGCCATCATTTAAAATTGGTCTTTTCATCTCTCCGCTACAAGTGTACAGATGGACGAGGGTCTGCGCTTCGTGATTCAATCTTCCGGCCGGGGATTAGGACTCTGAGCTAAGTAAACGGATGGACCGGTCACGGGTTTGAAAAAAGTTGAAATGTATTTCAACTCTAGTACCTAGCATTTAGTATGTACATAGTATATATTTATTTATTGCATTGTCACAAATAATTTAGGTACGATCTACCTAAAAAGGACAGTATTAGGGAATTAACTATCTGAGTAGGTAATTAAACTATCGTATAACTTCTGGAAACACTTTCTTTGTGTCGAGTTTAAACTTAATAAGTTTGTTACCTACAAATTCTTTCAAGGCCCTACGATAAGATTCAAATCAAAGTATCAAAGTTGTTATTTACTTTACAAGTTTCCCGCTATTTCTTCCGACACTTTGCTGAAAACTAATTTTCGATGTAGGCCTTCGCGGAAGAGGTGACGCAACATCTGACGCTATCGGCACGTGTAAGAAAAATACTTATGCAAATACTTATAGAATGTGTAGAACGTTTCACTAAAGATGTATGAAGGAAGAAAGTATTGCATTGTTTTTAAAGTACTTAAAACGAAAACTGATATGGGGTTGCTCAGCCAAGGAAACTAAAAAACTTTCACCGGGAAATTCTTTCAGGAAATGTTGGTGAAAATCAGTTTGCGGGAAGCTCTCCCTTACACCCATTTACAGATGCTGTGTATTACTGCTTATACATCTGTCTTTTCGCAAAGTGCTACGATGCGCAACCAAACGATATTACACTCATCCCGATTGCGAGGGAGAAGTTATGCAAACTTAATAACCAGTTCTAGCATTTAGGTCACGTTTAAATTAAACTCATACACTGGATGGGTCGTAACTACGTAGTAAGTGACACGTGGATGTCCGGAGGTTGCAATGCAAGGGAGTCAGATAATATCTGTTAAGATTGAGACTAAGTCTAAGGCTAGACAATTCAAACTTTAAAAAACATTTGTTAAACACATAACAATAATAAATTGCGATTAGTTTAAAATAGTTAATTCCATCAAGTTTTAAATTATGGCTGTTTCAACATAAATAATGTCGTACTTACCTGCGGACATTTCTATTCTGTCTGTAAAGTTTTCCTATCTCAAGTTATATTTAGTTCACAAACTTCAAACTTTGTAAGTACTAGTTAGTATAATAGAAGGGTTTCCAATGTAGGCCAAATAATTATTCAATCTGGGCCATGGCAGATGTTACATGATAATCAATAGCGGAAATGCATGCATTTCCTTCCGTGATTGAACGCCAACTAATCGAACTAACAAACAACGCTGGCTCAGCGGTTCAATGAGGCTTGGTTCATTTTGTATAATTCATAAACGTTCTAATGATCTCCCCCATTCTTTCTAGATTAGTAGTTAATCCTTAAAAACGTTCCTGTGTTTTCCTAAATGTAGAAGCCTGCTGAATCCGATTCTGAATGTTACCCAGCCGAATTTCGGCTCCCGTGCTCAAAATCCAAAATGGCGGCCAAAATGGACTCTAAATCAGATACCTAATAACACGAAACCAGTCGAGTGGGGTGCCCTGGCATGGGTTTTGGAGGTCGCTGAACTAATTATCGGAACCGAGCCGTAGTCACTCGGATTAATCTACAGACACGGTCCTAATTTCAAAACTAGCCCGGACCATTGAGTTATATCCGCCACTGCACCGCATGCAGCATAAATTTATGCCGTTCGGAAGCAAACGCACGCAACCTCGTTTAAGCTTAGCTCTTAGTCTATAAGCCGATTTGTTCGAATTCCCCGGGTAATGCCGGCAAAGAAGATTGAAGGTAAAGTACCGCACTTTATAAATAGATCATTGGCATTAAAAGTTTTTGGTCGCACTAATCTTAGCGGAATACGTTAGGTATATGTTGACAGAGTCATACATAATGTCGTAAATGTGTGCGAGACATAAAACAAACAGAAACAGCACTTATTTTTCTACTACATATACAAAAAAAGCACGTATGTATATTCTAAGCAATATCTAACAAGTATTTTTCTCTAACCACGAAAGTGTGGTTAAAAGAATATAAAAAGGTTACTATGTATGTGTGTATATTCATAGGTGTACTAAAACTTCATCGTAAACCTTAGATGCTCTCGTCAAACGCTTGAATTGATTTTACTCATATGTTTAGAACAGCGCATGTGGAACTTTCATACGTCATAAATGTTGTAGCGTGCTCTGCTGCAGTAAGGTTTCCACAGCGAAATATGACTTTTTTTTTTCAACGAGTGGGTTTTTTTATTACTTTAACTGTAAATTGCTTTTCAGTTCTTTGAAACGAAAGCTAAAAATAAACTAACTCCAGTAACTTTGCAAAAATAAAGAAACGAGTTATTAAAAGTGAGTTACTCCGAAGGAACAAGCTCCTAAAAAACCAGTGAAAATAAAATGGCGCCCAACAAGGGATTCACAATTTACACAATTGCTAAAACAAATACAAAGGCTTGTCTTGTCGCCATATTGCTACTATAAATAACATTTCACGTTTGCCAGTATGCACCTTAACCACAACACAGTCATATTTTGTAGCAAGCTTAATGCAGTGAAACTCATACCTGGGATGAGTAAAATTGGTCTTCTTTGTATTTATTTATTGGTTTCCCATGTTTTTCGTCACAAAAACTCAATTTACCCCCACTCTATCTGCTGAATTATGTTAAATTTATTACAACAGTGGATCCATGTAACTGTCAATTATACCAAAGAAAATTCTAAATTAAAATCAGTTACGTATTATTAAAATGAAATGGCGCCCAAAAAGGGACTAACTTGCGTAAGTTTTTTAAACAGTATATAGTTTTGTTTGCCTACAGAATACCAGATAAGCATGCAGTACCGTACACTATCAGAAACTATAAAGTTTATACAACTGACATAAAAGCATCAAATGTTAAACATGTCTGACATTTTTCCAAGATTCCCAACATGTACGTCATGCCCATTATGTCACATCATACTCGTATTTTGTAGCAAGTTTCACCGAGGTGGCCTGAAACAGATTTTCCTTTACGACCCTCCGTAAATTACTTTTTCAATTTGTTAGAAAGTCATGGCCTGTTTTGTATTCAAATTCTATTTAACGTTAACAGATTTTTAACTAGATTCTGACAAAATGACTCAAAATTAAATTCCGATTTTTGAAATGAAAATCGTAAATTGAAATATTTTTTGGTCGGATAAATTTGAATTAAATATAGTATCACAAAACGATATACAATTAAGTTAATGTTGGAATCAACTTCGTGTGTTCTCGGACTTGAAAATACAACTTTTGAATTAGAGCATAGAGACAGTTGAAATAAAAAAACATAAGTACTGGCTGCTTACATACTAGCAAGCACATCATATTATACAACAGACGCCATACCTCACCCAACCTAGCTTGTCGGTATAAAAGCGGCCAAAATGTTATAGCGCACATTTTTACAGCATTCCGTGCATTTGCCGACAACTGGCTCATATTTCGTGGCGAGCTCTAATGCGACGACCTGCCCGGACTAACTTAAAATGAATTCCTACTTCGCTTTTTCTTTATGTCTTTTGCAGTTTTCCATGAATTTATTTTCCATTTGAAAGTCTACTTGACTTAGCCGTTTAACTTGCATTTAATCAGTATTTTTGTAAGTAAAAAGAACAGAAAGAAGAAAAATTTGAAAAAATAAATTTGGCGCCCAACAAGGGTCTGACGACCGCATTATGCTATGTTTTTTTTTTTAAATATTGCACTACATCTACACACACTTTATATTATTTATTCTCAAGAGATATAGAAATTCATTGTCATATTCTAATCTCTTCTATCAAAAACCTAAAAGAATTTCAAATCTGGTCTAACGTGTTTTAAAAATATAGCGATGTATTCTGCTTAAAAGCCGGCATTCCTCGAGGCAGTGGGTCTGAATATTCTAGTCCACATGGAGACGAATCTGCGCTACTTTGCGGAGTAGCATCTCTAGCAATCTTTTTAAGAGCAGAGTGGTTCGCGTGACGAGAATCCTGAAATATGGACCCGGCTCAGACTGACAAATCACGGGTTCGGGAAAGGACAAAAATTGAATAGCTTTCTGCTGACCCTTGCGACCTTTATGTTGATGTATTGCCTCGTAAAAATATGGATGGTCAATAAAAAAAAACAATTTATTAAGATGCTCGATTATCGACCCTAGTTGGCCTTTCTCACCTTAAATCTCGGTTCACTCGCACCAATTTACAAAAAACTGTTTTTCAAAGCGGGTCGAGTAGTAAGCATGTATAATTTTGTTATTATAGAGCAGCTTCATATGCCAAGAAAAATGGGCTCTTACATAGTCTAATTAAAACGTGGAACCTTTGACAGCCATCTGTTCAGCGAAACCTTTAAATATGGCTTACTTGGAGTAGTAGGCATGCTGCAGACGATGCGTGGCCAGCCACTGGCGCAGCACCAGACGCTGCTGCAGCACCTGGGCAGCTCTCCGCAGCCTCTTCTTCTCGGCCGCCGGTAGTTGTGGTGACGCTGCAGCTGGTGTTACTTACTTGGAGTAGGCATGCTGCAGACGATGCGTGGCCAGCCACTGGCGCAGCACCAGACGCTGCTGCAGCACCTGGGCAGCTCTCCGCAGCCTCTTCTCCTCGGTCGCTGGTAGTTGTGGTGACGCTGCAGCTGGTGTTACTTACTTGGAGTAGGCATGCTGCAGACGATGCGTGGCCAGCCACTGGCGCAGCACCAGACGCTGCTGCAGCACCTGGGCAGCTCTCCGCAGCCTCTTCTTCTCGGCCGCCGGTAGTTGTGGTGACGCTGCAGCTGGTGTTACTTACTTGGAGTAGGCATGCTGCAGACGATGCGTGGCCAGCCACTGGCGCAGCACCAGACGCTGCTGCAGCACCTGGGCAGCTCTCCGCAGCCTCTTCTCCTCGGTCGCTGGTAGTTCTGGTGACGCTGCAGCTGGTGTTACTTACTTGGAGTAGGCATGCTGCAGGCGGTGCGTGGCCAGCCACTGGCGCAGCACCAGACGCTGCTGTAGCACCTGGGCAGCTCTTCGCAGCCTCTTCTCCTCGGCCGCCGGTAGTTCTGGTAAACGCTCCAGTTGGTCCGGCGAACCGCATCCTGATAGCGTTGAGATTCCTGGGAACAAGAGAAATCCTGTTAAGATGCATGTGAAGTTATGTTATAAGGGGTAAGATTATTTTCTTCAAGATCGACAGATCACTCTAGGATTTCTGTATCAGACACATTTGATTAAAACCTAAGCTGAAAAAAAATGGCATTTATAGGTATATTTGGTCATATTGATGGACGTAACATTCTGAAAATTGTGCTAACGAATTTCTTTGGAAATTTATTAAACTTTTCGCCTTAAAATATCCAATAGAAACCTGGATTTAAAACGTTCTGTTACTATTTGTAAAGTCCGACAAAGCTATCAACTCGTGAAAGTATACAACCCAATGCCAAGTTTGTAAACGACAACTTGAGAGGTTATGAATTCACATAATTTATTTTCTTCGACTTTTGCATTAGCCCAATACAAGAAAGTAAATTCGGTACGTGTTATGAATGAAATACAGAGAGCTTTGCCGTTTTACGATGTTATGTTATGTATATTAAACAAATAAATAAACTTTATTTTTTACAACAAGTGCCCCAAGTTTAATTTTCTATTCAAGAATAGCACAGAGATTAAAAACATAAGTACTAAGCTTCACAGACCGCTAACACAACGAAGTAATAATAACTTTAAACCGCGTTATTCTATCTGCGGGCAAAGTTATCAAACAAAGAGATAAGGAGATGTTCTAACCGCATTATTCCACAGAATCTAATGAACCATTTGTTGGATTCTCAGATCACTTTTAAAATTAACAGCCTCCATGCTCTAAGCTTCTCTGAGGAGGTTGTGGATTCGTTTGCCACAGGAGGGGGAAAACAAAGTTGATATTAGTCACTTTCTGAGATTTTCCACAATTTGGTTAGTAAAATGCAGACTTAGTAACCTGATTGTCTATCAAGAAAAATTTTTTGTGCTTCGGAGGGACGTTCTTAAGCTGTCGTTCCCGGTCGTTGTTTTTGATAGAGTGGTCGTCACACAAAAACCATGTCAGAGGGCAACTAGGCAGTGTTCATCGGGTCGTTCGTCGACACAAAAAAATGACTCGATAAAAGCAGAAGAGTACTTTTCTCGTGTTTTGTTACATTTAAGCTCCCTGAAGGTTGATCTTCCGATAATGGAACGGCTTTTGAACAAAATCTCCCCTCAATTCCCAAATTCCCTCGATGAATTCATTGTGTTTCTGAAGATAATTCGGATTTTTCATGTAATGGTAGAAATGAAATTGATTCGAATCACAGAGCAGAGTAATAATACCTATAACTGTCCTTTTGAAATAGAAAGTCAAACAGGCGTCATATTAATGCGGGTCTGTTTACATAAATTCCTTTTAAAAAAGCTATTTCGCGAATTTATGCAGCTTAAACATATTTTAGTCAGACGAACAAAGACGGTACAAAAACTGCAGTGTCCTTTCATTAGAACACGCCATGAAAAGAAGTAATAAGCAAAATTGTAGCTCAGTGCCATTGAAATATATTACTGCTATATTATGGTAACAAAGTCTCGTCAAAAAGGCATCATTACATGCAAATTGGAAGACGTAGCAGCTATGAAGATGAAGACGTTAATATTAATTAATTCAGTAGTTAAGGTAAGAGGTTTTGTTGTCGGCCTGTTGCTCGGAGACACGGCAAGGCGGCCTTGGCCCTGTGTCACGCCTCGGTGGACGTCAGGCCAAACTACTATGAAACTACTGCCACGGCTATAATAAGCAAGCGATTTAGTAATCACAATCGCGATATGCACTACAAAGTCGTTTCACTTGATAAGGAAAGCTGACCTACTTTAAAATTTCTTTCTAACAACACAAATTTGCTCGAATAATGCCAGCCTTATGGTTCATAATCCCTATGCAAAAGCCATTAAAAACAAATTTGCGAAAATCCAATCTCGATTACAGCCCTGATGCAGGTAGTAATTTGTGGGAAATGTATACAGTTTCCCACGCCACTGACTCGTAAACCGCCCACGAACGGGGAGATTGATGAAGCTTAGCCTCAGAGGATAAACTAACGGTTACAAGGCACGCGACCGAACTTGTGCCGTAACATATCTGCCACAGAAAGTCAACTAGATAGAATACGTAGAAGTTCCACTCGTATTGGAGGAAATTGCTACATTTACCACGCTTGGCAGGCGGTTTGGTGAATGCAATGCAGTGGAGTGCAGGGCAGGGAAGGATGGTATACCTATTCACTGAGAACACTGCTTCTTCTTTTTCGTGACTTCTTCTTTTTCGTCTAAATGAAACTTAATTTCCCTAGCCAATATTAAGCTATGACTATGGCGTTATCATTCACTTGATTTAGATCGATGTTGCTGCAGGTATTAGCAACAATGGGTATTTTATTAAATGTATTCCATCGTTTCAGAACACTGTTGCTCGTTTTCTAAATTTTTCCTTAGTCAGATTTTACAAAACCCAAGAGACGTAAGTCAGTGCTGCTCGTCCAAAGCTAAACTTGCTCTTACAATATACGCAACGCTACTAAGGTCAACATGAAGCATCTCTCACATCAAGTTTATCAGGTTGGGCTAAATCAAAAATTACACAACTTGTTTTTTTGGCAAACGACAAAACTTCGGGTTGCTCTCCACGTCCATTAAGTTGTTTGTTGTTTCGGCCAAGTTTTGTGAGAGCAACAAAATGAAAGTAAAGACTTTCAATGAATTATGTCTCCGCACAACTGCGATCACGTTACATAATATTCCATTATAAAAGTAGATTTATAATTTTTGTATTCTGAAATACGAAACAGTCTTCACAGTCGTCGTACTAAAATAGAAATTCCATTTTCTTAAACTCCTTTCCTTTTCCCCGGGTTCTTTTAGCTGACATTTTCTTTGATGTAAGTTTACCGCTGCCGGCTCAGGGAATCACCCACTTGGTTGAGCAATACAAATAAACCTTCCAGAGCGCCTCCGGGCGTGAAGACACGGGAATTGACAACATCACACCTTGGGTTTGTCTGAGGCTTTAATATCTAAACTAATTGATGTGTCGACATCTGTTTTTCCAATAGCACTCGTAGATACGTCGATAATAAGTAAAAGCCTGTAAAAGTAAGGTGAAGTAGTATAATCATTCGTTCAAGGGTATTCTTTTCCACGAGATAATAAAACTTAACACAGTGACTTTCACCATTGTACATACATCGTAACATCTCAAACTGAAACAGTAACTACAAATTCGGAATGAAACATCACCTACAATACCATACAATACAATGTACACACACACCCAAATCGACAACCGACTACACATAGAAATTCAATTTAAAGTTATGTAGGTAGCTGTTGACATTTCTGTACCTTTGGTGCTCTTTGATGTCGCTCTGTATTCATATGACTATAATAACAAACACGCAACACAACTATACGGTGGCAAGGACGGCGGTGTAAAAATAATCGTGTTTCGATTGCTATGAATCATGAAAGAACACTGAACATTCATGAATGGGGTTTCCCTTTTATAAAATATTTTATTTCTCGTCAACACAAAACGCCTTATCTTGAGCGTTACAAGTAAGGCCTTTGAATACCTCTGTGGTACAGTACAGTTTATATAAACACTTTTTCATTTACTGTTACCGAGGATCAGATGGAAAATCGGCCCATCGCTGACTCGGATCCAGATGCTGAAAGTGATCGTTACATAAACCATGTCGGAGGTATATTACGTGGTATAGAAAACTCTTATACCATGGTTCATCTAGTTAATTCATCCAGCTAGCGATAAGACTCTATAATTAATAGAACGACGATGAGAAAGAAATCAGAAAAGCACCGAATTTAACCGCGTTAAAACAGTGGGTGTCCCAACGGCTGATTACAATAACGCTGACTCTCAAAACAGATTATGAAATTACACTACTTCAAATATTCAGTAAACCGCAATATTTCGGGCTGCAGATGGTAATTAAGATTAAACTCGTTGGAAACAAGTTTGAATATTAATATCGATCAGGAAACTCTGGACCATTACCGAGCAGACCGTTGTAATTTAGCTTCGTTAACTCTTACCAACTCCAGCCAATTCTGATTTAATTCTGTTATCTCTGTAAACAAATTTATTAACTCTGATGAATATTGAAAACGCAGTGTAGTGGCGGGCGCTTATAATTAAATTAATGCAAATACTTTACTCTCAAACAAAATTATAACTGGCGCCCAGTCTGGGATTCTGTTATACAACTAATATCTTGAATTTGATATTACCATTCTGATTGAACAAATTTTCTTTAAACTATATAATTTGTCAAAGTATAATAATAATATAAACATATATTTCTACCTCACGAACGATTCGTTTGTTCAAGGTTCTACACGCAACCTAGAAAACAAAGCAGTATATAACATTTATTTCATAATTATAGTGTAAATAAAAAACCCATTGTGTTATCAAAATTAACAAAGTCAAAGCGCCTCTGAATAATGACTTGCACGAAATTAGCTTCCGAGATTAGCATCTCCGTCCAAATAAAGCAGTAGAAGCGAAAACTTCATTAGCGGAAGACATAAACTGTCGTTCGTGACTCGTGAGGCACGCGACGACGACACCACGGCTGACTGACAAACAGGTACGGCTAGATTTTACTGTGAAGCCATAAAGAAAATTGCTTAGCATATAAAACACGCCGTTAGGTATTTGGCGCCCAGCTTGGGTCCAAACTTATGGCGTTAAATGAAAAACGGCTTGAGTAGTTTATGCAGTTGTGGACCATGGTCTTATACAGTTAATTGAAAAGAAGAGTTTCCGATTTTAGGAAATGTTGAAGATAACAACTTCATGAAGAATATCAAAAGGAGAATTTGAAGGAGAAAAATGTAGAGCAAGACCTACGCGTTCAAACTTTATCAAAATAGAGGTAAATTCAATGTGTGACAAGGAACACTAACAGAAGAGAAATAATTGCGGTCACTTATCATTATCATGACAATAACTATTAGCTAATTTTAATATTACTTAATAAGTATATTACCTTCAAAAGTTTCTTTCTTATTCCGATTTGATAAGATAGAAAATATACAAAGGAAAACTTCATTACAATAGCTTGTGAGATTCGTGAAACACGCGACTGTTGACTAGCAAAGAAGTATGGAAGATTGGAGTATAGATTGCTGTGCCGACCAGTTTGTGGGTGGACTATCACGCGATGTCAGTTAGGTCAGGTTATGCAAGAGGTTGCACTATTGCACTGCATTGAGTGAAAAGGGAACCGAGACAAATAATAAGTGAGGATTGTAAATACGGTGCGGGTCAGGTATGTAAGAGACTGAGTTATTACGGCATTGAATGAGAAAACAGCATCAGGTGATCAAGAATGTTATAGTATGTGTTTGAGAATCGAAGGTGCAAAATAATAATGTATGCCAAGAAGACAAACATAAGTATGTTAAAAAAAAGTATGTATGTATGTTAAAAAGATTTGATTTGATAAGCATAATATATTATTCAAATAATGTTCATCTAAAAATAACTTTTAGCATTTAATCCTAAACTTGATT
This sequence comes from Scrobipalpa atriplicella, assembly GCA_029255725.1. Classification (NCBI taxonomy): domain Eukaryota; kingdom Metazoa; phylum Arthropoda; class Insecta; order Lepidoptera; family Gelechiidae; genus Scrobipalpa; species Scrobipalpa atriplicella. Next base: position 24,740 of record JARACY010000225.1, read on the forward strand.
AACTATAATAATAAGAGCGACTTGAAGACATTAAAACTCAAACAGAATTTCTCAACTGAAGCATTTAACGCGAAACTCCGAGAATAAACGTAGGAACTTATTGAAGTTGTTAACTACGTAGGAGTTTCAGTCGTATAAGAGTCACAGTTTTCGTCCAGGTGTTATTTCTTGGGTTCCATTAACTTCCAATTGTATAAAACTGAATTATTCTGAACCAAATAAAGAGCTATAATTACCCACCCAGATGTAAAACAGTATTTCTTTTCCCATGGGAAAATATCTTACTGTTCCTATGGTAAACTTCATCACCCGTGGGCACAACCGCTGCTCGGAAAGCTAGTCAGTTGTAATGAGAAACAAACATTTGCTAAATTGAAAAGAAAGAAAGGTATTTCATTCTTGGCATTGAAATCAATAGCCCATCTTGAGTCTCTCAAGCCTCTCAGATCTTAGTACTTAGTATTGTACCTACTTGACCTTTCCCATTTCGAACCTTTTTTTTATTTCAAGCATTGAAATATTCAATCTCTTATTATAGGCTTCTCCGGAGAAAATATACGTTTTAGGAGCCATGTTGATTTGCAAAAATTGTAATTGAGTTTTCAAAAATTGGAATTGAGTATTGATGTCTTTAATTAGACGAGTTCAAGGTTTTTAATTTTAGGTAAAGTTTACCTCTTTATTAAATCTGATGCTCATATACCATACCATAGCTAAAAATAAATTAGTAATTGACTTGAAATCTCTTATGTCCATCTGTATTTTAGCTTTTATATTTAGCTTTTACAGGTATAAATTATAAATTTATAACCCAACAAATTTTCTTTCACAGAAGATTTTGTCGAAGGCCCTAGAACACGCGGCAGACCAATGAAGATCAGGCTAGACGTCGTAAAAGCGGATATGGAAGAGAACGATCTCACACCGACGGATGCTGAAGATCCGGCAAAGTGGAGTAGAAAAAGCCGGAAAGCGGACCCCAGCATCAGGCCGAGCAAACGCTGGGCAGAAGAAGAAGAAGAAGAAGGAGAAGATTTTGTTCAAGCATTAGTTAGATCCTATACTATAAAATTTTATAAAATTAAATTTTACTTATTTAAATAAGCAACTAGGTGATACGTTATTGATAATTAAAACTTTCAGCAAAGAGTGTATGAAGCACTCTTCCTTCATTATAATAGCGGAGATTTAATAACTATCTTCGACTTTGCTTCCAAGAAAGATGAAATATCGGGATATATTGTTTCAGGCTTCTTGGAAGTCTATTATCGGCATTTTATTAGACAGACTTTTATAGAACTGACTTTTTAAATAGAACTATTAGTTTCTACAGAGTACTTACTTACTCGTGTTTTTCTTTGTGAGCCCCGTAAAACTCTACAAGAGTGGATTCACCAGCAATTAAACTCAAATAAAAAGAAACCCTTATCGTGCTGAAGTTATAGGACACCAAGCTGTAATAATGCAACAAAAAAATCTAGTGAAAGAGGGGAGAGGGAGGCCTTTGCCCTGCAGTGGGACACATTACAGGTTATATATATTTAGAAATTAAAAACTGTAGGATCGCAACTGAAAACGATTTCAATACCGGATGTAAGAAACAGCTTAACGCAAACTGATAGGGATTGCTCAGTTCATGAAACTAAACAACTTTTACCAGCAAATTATTTCATTAAATGAAAAAAATTGAACGAGATAATCAGTTTGAATGGAAAAGTCAAAAAATATTTTCTTCTCCTGAAAGAATTTCCTGGTCAAAGTTATTCAGTTTCGTTGGCTGAGCAACCCCTATCAGTTTGCGTTAAGCTGTCCCTTACATCCCTTATACTATCAAAGAAGAGAACGAGATCTGAAAATGATAAACCCGAATCGGAAGAGGCATCAAGATTCATTGATGGCGTCACTTGTTGCAGTTGCCATGAAGGATGTAAATAGGGCGCGAATTTGGGGCGACGACCCGACCTGCATCGGGCCCGCAGGCTCCACCTGTGGCCGGGCCTGGGGCGGCAGGGTGGTGGGTCGTCGCCCCCGATCCGCGCCCTAGATACGGCCCTCAGCAACAAGTGATCGGATCTGTGCAATCCTGCACCGCCATGTCAATATGTCGATCAGGAGAGGCACATCACACCCTGGCCTGGTTACAAATTCGAAGTAGGCTCTTTATGCACCTTACTGCGATACCACGTACCGACACAATCGTAAGTAACATTGTTTTACATAAAAAGTATCTCAGTTTTTGGTTTATTGGACTGTGTGTAAGGCAAACCCTTTTTAAAAAAAAAACGTTACGTAATTATCACATCTTTGCATCCAAGCAGTTAACATTGTTGTGTCGAAAACAAGCAAACATCACAAGCTTTGAATGCAGTAATATAAGAAACAGATATAATAGAAAGCTTATATTCCTCATAAAGGTACCTAACCTACATAAACTTACAAGCATATCTCACAAAGACCTTTGAGATCAGGCCACACGTCAATACATCATCCACATAAACTTCAATGCACACGATAACATGACCTGTTGCGTGGAACTAGGCTGACTAGGTCACGTAACCAGGCTGATGCTGCCCAGCAGCTTCCAGGAATATCCTGCAGGCCCAGCTCCAAATGACAAGAGTCATCGGCAAGATCGATAGTTATTACAAGGCTGTATGCTATAAATAAATAGACGCTAGTGTTCGTTGCTTTTTTACCCTTTGTTAAAATACAAATACCTATGAATAGTCACGCCTTTATTCTTTACGGGGTATGCAGAGCGACAGCAGCCAAGAAAAGGTGTTTATGCCGCGTCTAACAACATTTTAGAGGCATGTTCTGTGATGACACTGACCGACATCAAAGTCTTCGACTCTATCTTTAATGGCTTTTAGAGAAGCTGGGATTAAACGAGGGTAGGTACTACGGTTTTTTGCATTTCCAAATCGTTAGGTAAAATTTTTACAAGGTGTTGTAATTAAATTGTTGTGATTAATTTAGCTCTCGATAATTTAGTTTAACATTACCGCCACATTACTCAGACAATCCTTCAGATTGCGAACCCGACCAGTTTTATGAATATTCAACATTGTTGCTATTTATTTTGCGGAGCCAGCTACATGTAAAGTTTCACAGTTTTTCCGAAATAAGGACGCAAAATGGAAACCTTTTTATGTTGCAGTCCAAGCTTATTAAAAGTGAGGTTTATATATGTAAGAAGTTTACCTTTAAAACAAGAGCATTCGGCTTGTTTGGGTTCTTTTTTTAACGTGGTGGTAGAGTTTGAACCACGGCAGCACAGCACTTCCACCATCGAGCTTGTATGTTTATTTGATAAGAAAAGTAACTTCACAATGAAGATACTTCAACATCTTTAAGTGCCTATACGATAAAACTCTTTGTAACAACGCGGCTCAAAAGGATCAAACGGGCAACTTTATAGCAGAAAGCTTTTCAGAACAATTTCGCGGGGGCGATTCCTCAAACTCCTTTTATGGAATAATGCTGTCATTTTACGAGGTATTTTGTGGACGTCAGTGGGTCGTTGGCTGGTGTCCAACGCGCTATTGCAGATGGACAATTTGAGTCAAGTTTTGTTCTTGTTGCAGCCACGTGTAGAGTTGCCAGGTCGCCAACATTTTTACTCGTCAGTTTCTGAGGTAATTTAGCCTTACTCTGAGCAGGAAGTGGAATGATTATAGATAAATATAAATTTTAGTAGAGTAAACCTTTACTCCTTTTCTTTCAAAAAGCCTTGTATTGTAGCAATTATGTTTTATTTTATTTGTAAGTTAGTCACATTAAACCTTGACCATTATATCCACATTATATCACACGTTCTATCAATACTCGCATCCTGTCAAATATTGGTTTTCTTTTTGTAGGTACAGTAGGCTACAGTAGGCCATAAAATGGGCCGCGCTCTGCGAGTCTTAATTACCCGGTAGATGGCAGCATCAGCTGATCTACCCGCAACGCGCGATTAAATATTAAAACAAACTGGAGGTACACACAACATTCCGGCTCGTTTGACTAATTCACTTTTGCTCGGAAGTTTGGCTGTTTAATGCAAGTATCTATTGAGGGTTTCAGTATTGTAATTTAGGCGATGGGCTGACAACCTGTCACTTTAGCAATATACAGCAAAACTTGTCAGACCGACCTTTGTTTAGGTCGTTTACTCTCTGCCTACCCAATTAGGGTTAAAGGCGTGATTATATGTATGCATGTATCTATTGTTACAAACGTTATACAGCACAATCTTGTATATTTAGCAGCATATTTCAAAGGGGGATACACGTGACCATATAAAGATTCCCAGCAGGCAGTGATCAATCAATCAATCACTCTCGTTAAGACACTTTCTTCCTTCAATATCCGGATATCACATCAACCCGTTGCTCCACTTTCCCATTAATCTTGCTGAACCACAGTCTTCTTGGCTTTTAGATAAATGCTCATCGACAGATTATAATTATAACTTATTGCAGAAAGCCACTTTCTAGCCAAAATCGATACGTTATCGGAGTGCATATCCATTGGAAGAAGGTCGCCATAGATCACAAACAATTCCCCTTTCTGGACAGCGACAGTGACCTTCTTGAACTGGTTCCAAGTGGAGTATATCATCCATATGCAGCAGCTCGTGAGCACCTATCTTGCTACCTTGGATGATATGATCCCATTCTTTTGCGTGGCTCACTGTTCCACATTTAATATTTTTCTTAAACAGGGGTGGGATTTTATTAATACTAGAGAAAGATGAGAATGGGAAATGTCAATGGGAGAAATTAAAGCCAATAAAATATTGTAATTTCAGGAAAGAATGTGATTGCCGTAGTGATAAATTGTCCGGTCGCTAGCTTAGGTTTTCTGATGCATAAAACATCGAAATAATTAGGATCCTCTGACTAGAGATTATGTGCGCTTCTTTGTTTTTCACGCTTTTAGTCAAGCTTGAAAGATCACAAATGATGAATGACGTCAGTAGAAATCAAGAAGCGTAGATGATCAGAAGCAACCCTGGCCCCGCCCAAGGCCGCTGCTCAGTGCATAGCTGCCCGCTCTGCTGGACACCGACCTTTTTGAATTAGTTCCAAGTGCTGCTCGCGAGCATCTAGCGGTGACGGGCAAAGGCATAAGCGAGAACGAGAAGAGGTTTTATTTAATTTGCTTCCGTTTGTCTAATCTTCCCTCTTATTCTTGGCTGAGAATATGGCAAAATCAACGGATGGGAAGGTGATTGAATGAGAAAATCTCGTGTTGACCGCGTGTTGTAGGTATTGCAAAATGTGAGCGGGATCATGTGGTCTATGATGATGTGACAGACAATTAAGGCAGGCCTGGCGCACTCCGGCCGGTAGGCATGAAGCTACAAGTACTTGCACCGCCCCACGCGTGGGGCTTAGTTCAGTAGGCTGTCGCGCGTCGCTCGATTCGTACTGTATATTCCGCACACGCACGCGTATCGCAGTCGCCTTGTTTTAGTTTATATTTAAATGATTTAATTAATCTGTATGGTAGTTTTCTAGTCTCTTTCGATAAATTTAATAATATGAGTAGGTTAGGTGCTTATACCTACTTACTTAACAACTAAAGTATACCTATAAGTAAACGGCCTCCGTGGTCTGAGCTATGGGCTTTCGACCCGGAGGTCCTGGGTTCGATTCCCGGCGGGAACATTTGGGAACTAAAAACTAGTCCCGCGCAGTTGGCCGATCTCACCGAAAATCGATTGGATTATACTTAGGTAGAATACATAAATTATTCCTGTGATATGATACCTATTTCACCTACCAGACAATTTCCGTTACGTCACCAAAAGTCGCTAGTCGCAAGGTCGCAACCCTAAAGCGTGCGAGTGAGCGAGCTGTTTGAGACTTTCAAAGAAATAATAACTCTCGCGCGTAGCTATTCGGCACATTTTTGCTTGCATGCGCGATCGGTAGGTTATTATAAAAGTAGGTATTGATGCGCTTGCGAACGGAATTGGACTTTATTCTCGGGCGGAAAGATTTATTTTTGTTACGATGTGGTTTTAGAGTGCGTCTTCTGTACCCTAGTACTATTATATATTCTGTGATTAAGGTACCTACATCATACCCCTGCTAGCTAGATCAATGAGTCAGATGTTTACTCTGCTTTTTTTTTTTTTTTTTGTTATGGCACACTTGCTCTTATTTTCGTTTGGAATAACCTTCGGTTACAGTATTTATGAGGCGGGTCGTACGTACACTTTTTTTTTAAATAAAACAAAGCAGCTGTAAGTTCGCCACTTGAGCCACAAACAAAGATTACAGTTAACGGGGAGTGCTCTCGCGAATTACCCAGATGCAGTCGGTTGCGGTTTTACACTGAAGTAGTTTTTCAGTTTTTCACTGTTTGCGCTCTAAAACCAGCTTATTCTTCAAGCACTCTGCTGTTCCGGTCTCATTACTTGCTTTATTTTTTGCCTTTTCTAGTGGAATAACAACTTTATTGTCCTTTTACTCTAATTTTGGTGTATTTTTTCAAACGCTTAATTTGGACAACAGTTTAGAATTTAGTGTTCTCTTAACCATAAAATTAGCCACTTCTATAAGTACCAGCTAGGCTTGCAAATTTTATGGCCATTTTAAAGGCAATCGTATAAGTTTTAAAGATTATTATATTACCCTTTGAACCAACAAACCATGACAGATGTTCCCAAAATTCGTGGAATTTCATATCGTTTACTTGTGCCTTGTCTGGGGGGGGCAGGGCATGACGTCGTTTGCACAATGTTTCTGTGTAACAGTAATACGAGTAATATAGAAAGTGTGTTTGAAGGAAAACTTATTTCAATACTGAGCAATAAATAGATTGTGATTTGGTTTATTTTCTGTATTGTGATAATCTTCCATGCTGGACTGGGAGCGATAGAAAAACATAGAATGTGCCAGCTGCATCTCCTCCCGGGCATGCTGTAAAAACCAGCTAAGGGATTTCGAGGGTTTAAGTGTATTGCAATTTATAGGCGATGGGCTGACAACCTGTCACTATAGCAATGTACATTATCATCTGTAATAACCCTCAAAACTTGGCAGACGTGGCGGAACGACTTTTGTTTAGGTCGTTTTTGCTCTGCCTACCCCTCTAGGGATAAAGGCGTGATTTGTGTATGTACCTATGTATGATAATGCAAGGCTAAATACTTTTACAGAAAGGACATCATTCCCCTCAGGAAAACTCATATTATCGAGGTGCAGATAATGTCTTGAAAGACGTTGAAAACTAGCTCAACAAAACTTTCTCTAGTTATTAATTATATCTTGCTCTACTTTGGTAGACTGATTGTGAAGTGGAAATGGGGTTCGCAAAGCTCTGTGCATCTCAGTTAGTTATAAACCTATTCAAACTATCGGGCGCATGTGAGGTCGTTAGTGGTAGCACAATGCAGTTCAGATGCACATGCACATAACTGCAGCTAGATGTCCACTTTGATGCAACTGGAAATGTTGAAAATAATAGGGCGACACTTAATTTTAAACCTTCGCCGTTTCACCCGAGATCATGGTTCTTGCAACAGCATCGAAATATCGAGAACTCTATAACACAATCATGATGGTTGCAACAGCGCCGAAATATCGGGAACTCAAAAATACGGCAATTAACCTGTTATTCATACAAAATGGTTGATCAGGTGATAATGACGGTAGAATAACTTAGTAATATCATTTTCGGAACGTTAAAATTATCTGAAGTTAATTATCTAAAATTATCATGAAGTTGTGTTTTTATGTGGCTAAAATATTTTGTATGCTAAAATATGCTTTTGTTACATGTTTGTGGTTGTTGTTAGAGGATAAGCGATAAGCCTTTACAGGATACTTCCATGATACTTCAGTAATTTATGCAACTTTTTTCCACGGCACAGTGTATAAGAGTTTATACAGCCATCCTAGCGCCACTTTAAAAGAAAAATCTTGCAAAGCAGCTTTATCAACATTATTTTGCATATGCTAATGATTTCATGCTGGACTGGGAGTGAAAGAAAAACATAAAATGTGTCAGCTGCTTCTCGTCCCGGGCATGCTGTACAAGTGTATTCAGGCGATGGGCTGACAATCTGTTATTTTAGTATAGCGATACACACTTACAATGTTAAATTGACCTCAATATTTGTTAGACGCAGCAAAAACGCCCTTTGTACTTGGCGTTTTACGCTCTGCCTACCCCGTAAGGGATAAAGGCTTATGTATTTGCATAATCTTATACAGAAAGCCGCAGGGAGATTAGATTCCCCTGTCATAACAAGCGCATATCCAGTTTGAGTGGCGTGCACTAATACCGGCGCTAATGCAATAGCGATGCCACGTCTCCGGTGTCATTGAATCTGATGCGCATTTGCATCATACTATGCACGTACTGCTCTATCTCCGTAGTAGTTTGCCGGCAATCTATTATTGTATCAATTTCACAGAGGAAGTAACAACAGTGGTACCTATACAACAATTTGTGAAAGAAGGTATTTTTGTGCAACTCGTAAAATAAGCATTTTTAAAAGATTGTTAATATTTTTAAAAACAACAAATTGAATGATACGGGTAGTTGCTTATAAACCAACCAAAAGAAGTGCATGTGAAGGTACAGGTCTTTGTTGAAGTTGTTCTATCTAAATACATAACCATAGCGCTTATTCTATTTCTAGTGCATAAGAGAACAAAAAAAAGTCCTAGGTACCTATACTGCGAGTATAGCTTGGATTTTTTAAAAGACTACAGACGGTAGAGTTTAAAGGAAGTCCATAAGCTCTACTCTATGGTACTTAAATCTATTTTAAACTTCTCAAGCTAATCTATTAGTTTTTCTGATGTGGCGCCAGTATCGCGAACAAACCCTCTTAAGAAAGACTAAAGAGCGGCGATTTGACCGGATTATCCTCGTGCCCGACTAATACATTACGTCATAATGCCTCATGCTTAAACAGCTTAGCGAGACAAAAGGGTACGATAAACCAAACACTATCGACTTTATTGTCAGGTCCGTAAGAGCGCTCAATACGGGACAAATTATCCTGCAAAAGTTTATTTAGGATGAGGATGCTCTTTATATCCGTTACGTTGACATTATTTCATTGCGTCTATGGTGAACTGGGAGCGATACTGTTTCTGCTGCTAAACAGATTGCAGAGGGAGCTGAAGGTTTAGTCACAAAACCCTGTCTGTCACTAAAATTTAGTGTATTGCAATTTAGGCGATGGACTGACAACGATTACTATAGCAATACACAGTTCTATCTAAAATGACCCTCAAGACAGACGTGACGAAGACGTCTTTAAAGCTGTTGTAGTTTCTTACGTCTTTAAGTTTAGACGGTTTCTATTGAGCATAACTACAAAATGACATTGGTTAAGTCGTTGTTTCATCGTAGTAGAATTTGGTGCACAAAAGGCAGTGCAGATGCATAGTCTAGTATGGTGCATGCAGCGTAAGTATTCCCTGATGGGACGTTTTGCAGTTTCCTCGCCGTGATTGCTCTGTCGGGAGAGATTCATTCATATCATGAATGCGTCTTGGTACGTACTCTATAATGTTTTCCTGTTCTTTGTAGAGGATGGTAGAGTCGAGAAAAGGACGATGAATTTAGTCACTGAAACGGCTAATTAAAGAATACTACTACGAAAACATAACATTCGTTGGCTAGGTTTTTATGGCCCAGATAATTTGAGGAGAGTAAAAATTTCTTCAATAAAGTATTTTTTTTAATTTGCTTTTCTTACAAAACTCAAAAGTTTTATAACAAGATCTACGAAAACTACCGACAGAAAGAACTCTTAAAAGTTTTCATGCAAAGATAGAGCTATGAAATTAAATTTTGGTAAGTTGTATGAATTGTAATGATTAAAATCTGGCTTAGTTATTCTGCTATTTGAGTATAGTACTAGTGGAGTTTGAGTGTTGTTCTATTCCGTGGTTGTTTTGTTTATTGTATACCGGGTGTAAGGTACAGCGTACCGAAAACTGAAAGAGGTTGCTCAGTCAATGAAACTGAAAAACTTTCACCAGTAAATTCTTTCAGAGAATGAAAAAATTAGACTTTCGCATACAAAATGACCACCTCAGACAATTTTTTTCATTTCCTGAAAGAATTTCCTGCTGATAGTTCATTGACTAAGCAACTCCTCTCGGATTTCGGTACGCTGTCCCTTACAGAGATGTATCCAGTGTTTATACAGAGGGCTAAATAGTGTTTACATTTACCTGAGAAGTGGTCGACCCCTGACAGCATGGAGAGTCCGGAGTGTCTGCTGTGCGACGGATGGATCATGCCGATTGAGCATATCTCCGAGTCCTCGAACTGCCACATCCCGGCAGCGAACCTCGATATCTTCTGTATATTAGAACTACTGAGCATCAAAGCCCAACCAACGCGCGAATACTTATTGACATCGAGTACAAAGGATGTGAGACACAGGCGAAACTTGAATGAAATTGAGTATCTTTTGACGTAAAATTGCTTTTGGAGGGTTAGAAATAATGGTAATTTGTAAGGGGAAAGGTTTTTATCACATGAAGATTAAAAAACGATCATAACAAGTGATGATGTGGAGATATGCATGAGTTGGGACGTCGTCGCGGCGCGGCGGCTGCAGTCCGACTGAGTGCGGGCGGCTCGTGGGGTACCTCACCCGTCGACCCCTACCCCAACTCCCTCCCTGGGGGTGGTAGGGGGTTGTGACGTCATAAAGCGCCCGCCGCTGTCCCGCTATTGATACCAGCTCGAGCAAAATCCCGTAATGAAGCTTTCTAATTAGGTTCTGATCAAAACAGGCTTTTAATTGAGTCTAAACTGGAGCTTTGTGAAGCACTTGCAATGTTTTAAAATAACAACATTTTAAGAAACAAAGGAAGTACTGAAATACTGAAGTTCTAAATAGGTTTTCTTTAGAACAAAAAATACAGAATATTCCCATACAAAAACATGATTTCTTTGCCAGTTTTTTGCTTGATCAGCTTGATATTAATTTAAAAACATAATTAATTGGTAACAAATAGTAAAAATATAGTGTCTAATATTGTATTGATTATGGTACGGAACCCTTCGTGCACGAGTCCGACTCGCACTTGGCCGTGTAGTTTTTTATATATTTTAATAATTAAAATTTTCTTCAAATTTTTATTACCTTAGTCTGATATAATATCAATCAGACTGGTTATGTGAATAAAAGTTAATGTGCTAACAAATTATTTTCATATTTTTTCATTTCCAAAATTTATTTTCATTCCAATTCATTCCATGACACTCCTCATTTCTTATTTTTATGCTTACCAGGTGCGAAAAAAAGTATAAAACAAACACACTAAAAATAAAAAACAAAACCATTTATCAGATTCCAATAGGAATATTATATTAGAAATAGGTATAATTCAGCTTTTATAGAACAGCTGATAAAAGTTACAACTTATGATGATTTGCCTCATTTGTAAGTAAACATCCTTTTTTACCGAGCAGGCATACAGAGAGATAGAATTTTGCTCAGGGTTGCACCAGAAAAGCAAAAATTCTACAAGCCTGTGGAACTGATTTAGCCGTGGAGCCTTAAGCCGTAAAACAAAGTACCATAGTAGGTATACAATCGCAAATTGTCAAATTTAACTAACATAAAAGTAAAATTTATAAACATTCCTGGTTATTTACTCCAGTCTATTACCTGCCTACTCCGATTAGGGATTGTTTTCCGATAGTATTACAGAAGGTTTAGTTAGGCAATAGAATATGGTATAAAGTCGCATCAACCTCGTTGCAATTCGTAGATACTACACTACTGAGTAGTAAAATCAAGTAACTCACCATATTCTCTGAATAATTTCTTGTATTCGCCGAGATCATTCTGGTCCAGCCACTCGTCTACCTGCGCACCCTCGTCCTCAAACAGCTCGTTGAAGATCTCCTTCACCAAATATATGAGCGAACAAGCGAACAATATAGTACCGATATAATTAACATGCTTATACATTTTGGCCGTTTTTAGTCATAATTTGATTTATTTTTGTAAATAAACAAACGGACGGCCATGGGGTTGTTTGACAAATGGTGTTTTATTTTGTTGTAAAAAGCGATTGTTGCAATATGGCGTGAAATAAAATACGACATCTAGTAGCGCGTTGTCTCATTCGCACATCACGAGTGGGACAAATAAGCGCGACGATTATTTATTGACGTGTACGTACGGTCAATCACGCATGAATCACGCACAGTAGTTCGCAAATATGATCCAAATTGCTTTGTAATAAAGGCTATCTAAATTAATGCAATCTACGTCGCAGGTGCTCCTCCTATCTAGACACGCGGTAGCGTATCCAGCCAAGTTCAAGCCAAACGAAGAGAACTGGCGGGCAGCACCGTGTGTTATTTTACAGGAACCATTTGGAGTCACTTTTGACCCCTCAATAACTCAAAAACTATTCAACGTAAATACACCAAATTTGGTTTACATATCAGGACCCCCTAGGTAAACAAGTATACAAAATTTTATAAACATAGCTTTATCGGTTAAATAGATATTAACGTCTGAATATCGGCATTTTTATGATTGATTGACTGACTGACTGACTGACTGACTGACATATAGATCAAAAACCTAACCTACTTCCAGATGACCTACAAAGTTCAAATTTGGTATGATGATAGATTGTAATGAAACAATTTTGGAAAAATTCAAAAAAGTAAAAAAATATATATGGGGGGGAAAAGGGGGCATTTTTAATTTTTTTACCTACTATATCGAGTGGAGTGTCATTAGATAGGTCTTGTAATGACCTACAAAGTTCAAATTTGGTATGATGATAGATTATAATGTAACAATTGTGGAAAAATTCAAAAGAAGTAAAAAAAAAAATGGGGGGGGGAGGGGATATTTTTAATTTTTTTACCTACTATTTCGAGTGGGGTGTCATTAGATAGGTCTTGTAAAATAAAGTTAAGGTTTCTTTAAAACTAAGTTTCCTAAATATGTATGTCTCGAGATATTTGCAATTAAAGCCGTCGTACTTGAAAAAGTAATTGATCAAATATTACCTTATATTCATTATGTTACCCACTCCCATAATTATAAGAATATTGAATAATAGTAAATTTATATTTAGATCAATTTTAATTACCGACAAAAAGTCATGATATCCCACCAAAAACATAAATGTAAAAATAGAAGCCAAGTTCTTGGTAGTTTGGTGCATGGTTTGCACAAAAAAGTTGTGATATCAAAAAAACGGGCCAAGTCAAGGGTTTATTAAAGTAATTCTAAGCTCTTCAATAAGGTATCATTTCATGCAACTTGGCCGTTGTAGAGTGGTGTTGTAGGTGACAGTTTGTATTATTCTCTACAACGGCCAAGTTATTTGAAATGATACCTTATTGAAGAGCTTAGAATTACTTTAATAAACCCTTGACTTGGCCCGTTTTTTTGATATCACAACTTTTTTGTGCAAACCATGCACCAAACTACCAAGAACTTGGCTTCTATTTTTACATTTATGTTTTTGGTGGGATTAAATTAACAGATTACCTAGTACCTATATTTATGTGATTATGTCCTATTTTGGCGCCGCCGCGGCGGCGCGAACGTATGATTTGGTTGGGTTGGAATTTGTTTGGAATCATGTTGGAATAATTTTAAACTAATTAATCCAAACTGAAGGTTCCATCTCTTAAGTTATACTTTAAATAGCAGATCAGGAGAGGAGAGGAGAGATAGGTTATTAATGAATAACTTAGCAAACAAAGCGCACAAGCATTATGGTATGGGTAGGGCAGCACACACTTTTTCGTATGAATAAAAATCATAAATGTACTAATAATTATAATGTAATTGTTCAAAATCATTGATACATAAAAATACACAGAATAAAACAATGCAGATGATTAAAAACCCACAGACAAATATTCTTCATTCACAAAAAATTTAACAAGTCATTACTTATGTACTTCAAAACTCAATACATTATAATCAAAACAACGATTCAAAATATTTCAATAAAATGAAAAGTAATATGTGATATAAAAAAAGATTAATCCTTTAAGTTAACACTTACTTTACTACATACATAATTGATTTTTGATATCACAAGGCAAGTGGCGTGCTCTGATAGCCTAAAGTCTGTGTTTAAAGCTAGATAGGGTGTTGAATCACAATTATTTATTGAGAGGACTCTTAGAATCTATGAGCCTTGAAGTAAAACTACAGCCTACTCTAGAAAAATGCCTTAAACTTCACAATAAAAGCTGTTATTTTACTTCATAAAAGTAGAGTCTAATTTACTTCTTGACCTTAAGTTTGTCTGCGAGTGAGCAGGAGAGGCCGGTGCCGTCAGGCTCTACGTTCAACTCCTCTACTTTGCCATTGTTGATGATCATGGAGAACCGTTTGGAACGGAACCCTCCCAGAGGAGGCAGGTTGGTGCCGAGATCCAGAGCTTTGATGAAGTTACCGGAAGGGTCAGCTAGCATACGGATCTAGAATATTAAAGACATACATTTAGACTACAGTAAAACCTAGACATAAAAAATAATTATTGTAGTGATAACAATCTGTATCCTAGTAGAAATTGCTACCATACCAATAAGGCTACCTCCATTTTACTCTTTATTTGTTCTTATTTCTTGTTTCTTATTTCTTTACTTCAGTATTGATCTTTAATGTATAAGCAAAGAGAAACTATAGAGTTGTTGGTAAAGTTCAATGTCAAAGAGATACTTTTACAACATTTTATTGATTATTTAATTATAGCTACTCCCTACAAGAGCTTGAGCTTGAACATTCACTTCAGTTTCAAGGTAAAGTGTACTTTAACAAAATGAGTAATAAATGCTAATATCTTGATTCCTACTTGTTCAGTAGTTCATTTATGTGAAGTGGTAGATTACATTTAAATAACAAATGAGCTTGAGGTCACCTACAGAATGTAGATTGTGGTTATAATATACCTATGACTGTTACTATGGAAAAAGTTATTAGTTTCTATTTCCTCCATGTAGTTTTATCATAAGAAAAGGAATAGGCAATTAATTATCTAACTATATTATATTGCTTCTTCTAATCAGTTGTGAGATAACTTAAGAGTACCTAATATATCACAATTAAAGACAAGAATACTATACTTTATAAGATTTCTTTTATAGTGTATTTATGTGTCTTGATAAAGAATTTTAAGAGATTTCGATATGAATAACATAAGAGTATACGATAACCTGACCTGATCACTTTGAAGATAACCTTACTTAACCCAAAATGATACAATAATTATACTCACTTTGCCCTTTGTGTTGTGTGCCTGACCCCAGGCGGCCATCACGTAGGGGTCGTTGACGGACACGCACACGATCTCTGACACGCCATCAGACTTCATCTGGTCCGCCTTCTCCACGTAGCCCGGCAAGTGCGTCTTCGAGCAACCCGGCGTAAAGGCCCCAGGCACCGCGAATAACACCACCTTCTTTCCAGAACTCAGGTCTTTAACATTGACCTTGTTCGCTGGGGAGTCCTCAAACAGATCCACTGACGGCAACGCATCACCAACCTGAAAAACAAACAAAACTTAGCCGACAGTTACATAATTTTACTACCGCAAACAACAACAACTTACCTTTATGGGTGCC
Organism: Scrobipalpa atriplicella; assembly: GCA_029255725.1. Taxonomy (NCBI): domain Eukaryota; kingdom Metazoa; phylum Arthropoda; class Insecta; order Lepidoptera; family Gelechiidae; genus Scrobipalpa; species Scrobipalpa atriplicella. The sequence continues at coordinate 40,334 of JARACY010000225.1, forward strand.
ATGGCCACTTGACTTGTGTATAGCGTACGTGCGGACGCTTGCTTCGCGAATGCAGAAATGCCACGAATAATAGATGAGGTCGTGAGAATCATTTGTGTGGAAAAAGTATTTTTTTATAAAACGATAAGGTATCGATCAACGACATTTTTTTTTTTTTTTTTTTTACATTCATCCATTATAGGATAGGCAAAGGAACAGAGCCATACAGCCTCGTCTGATTTTTCACATTATCTTAACCTAATCTTAACCTACGCTAACCTAAAAGTCATTAGAATGCGCCGGTGAATCACATTCCAATGCTCAACAGACTTTTGCGCGGAGATAACAATCCAAATCGTACGGTAGCGCCTCCCTTTGCTTCTTACTCCCGCCATACTATACCTCGTCAGCAGATCATTATAGTTAAATCCACCACATTAATACAACGAACACTGCAAGGAACTAATTTATAAGAGCAAGTAACAAAGCCCGTCAGATTTTTCATGCTCCCCGCGCAAAACCCCAACCTAACCTAGAACTCATTAGATTGCGGGTGTGGTACCCGTCAATCGAATGCTCTCTGATGATTTACGCGGGAGTGTCGAGTCGAACCATATAGGTGATATGTACTCATTTCTCACTTTCACCACATTGTCTTTCACAACCGGCACATTATTATGCTAATCCCACTACACTATCACAATAATAGCCGCAAAAAACTAAATTAGAAAGCCAGAAACTCGTCCTAAGTGTGATTCGTTACGATTCCCGCGCAAAACTCCTCGATCAACGACAACCTTGTGCGATTTGACATTGACGTTTCACAGCTGATTTTCGTTCATATTTTAAAATATTAATAACTTTAACTTTTTGTTCATTAGCCGACTTTGCTTTTGATTAATTATAAATTACATGCCATATGAACATGCGTTTAATATCTTATATACGAGATAAATAATTAATTTATATCTTATTTTCAAAAGATTTATTGTACCTTTTTTCAAAACTCGGTCGGTAAAAATTTATTTCTGAACGAATTTAGTCTATGGTCGACATTTCATCGAGTGTTGCTATATTCCTCGCTTTTACCATGTTTATGGTAAAATTATAAAAATTCGTTTACAAAACAGAAACCAAAAAATTCATACGTGATTTAAATCCATGACCTTCCTTAGCAATCCGCAACAGTGTTCTTGTGGCGGATTTCCGTCCTTTTATGTATTTTACAATTTCTGGCTAAATTTAATAATTTCTATAACGTATTGTTTTGTTTTCTTTTCTTGCCAGGGATATTTAAATATATCTCCCCTGCGTACTCCCTTGTTGCCAACAAAAAAGAAAGTCGTTGCGTTGCATTATTGTATTGGTTTCCTGAAAAATATTACTATCTGCGGGCATCTGTAATGACTTTGTTGATATATTTTTAAGTATTAGCTATTGTAATCCAGCTGGGTGTTCTGAATATTTAAATAATAATAATTCCTGTTTTGTCTGTTCGTCTTTTTCGTTGTGTTATGAAGGCAAAAAAAAAGTTTCATTCTGGCAACATATTTTGTCTATGGCTGAGATTTGTCAAGTCGAGCATTTCGTTCGAATGTGCTTGTTTTCGCCAAATATTTCTTTTTTATTTGTTTTCCACGTAATAATATGATATTGAACGATAAACCTGAGTCGGGAGAGTGGTGCTGAGTTATTCCGTGTTTTACAAAGTGTATCATCATGGAGACGCCTTCAATGGACACAGTTTACCAGGCCATTAGCGCCTTGTATGATAACCCCAATGCTAATGAGAAGGAGAAGGCTTCCCTATGGCTCGGGGATGTCCAAAAGTCTGTAAGTAAACCTAAAACTTATCCTATCTACTGGGTTTATAATATACGTCGATTCACATAACCTACAATATAATCTTTAAACAAACCCCTTAGCACAAAAAATATGTTGATTTGTATGAAATAAATACCACACTGACACGTTTGCGTTTCAGATCCATTCATGGAAAATAGCAGACGAACTACTGCAACAGAAGAAGGACATTCATTCATGCTATTTTGCTGCTCAGACTATGAGGTCTAAGGTGCAGCATAACATTGACGAACTGCCTGGCGAAGCCCTTATATCATTGCGAAATTCTTTAGTAGCACATCTAGAGAATATCACCCAGGAAACGAGCTCTGCTATTGTCACACAGCTCTGTCTGGCATTAGCTGACCTAGCCCTACAACTGCCATCTTGGCAAAACTGTATTAGTGATCTAATAAAATCTTTCTCCAACAAAAACCATCTTGTGTTGCTAGAAATATTAACAGTTCTGCCGCAAGAGATTGACTCTCCTAGTCTGGGGCTCGGAGAAAACCGTAGAGAGGACATTAAGAATGAATTACGATCCAACGCTCAGATAGTTGACCTATTTCTTAAGGAAAGCCTGAATAATTCTCAAAACACACACATAGCTCTAAAAGTTATCAAATGTTTGACATCTTGGATTCAAGTGAAAGCCATAAACATTCGAGAAGTGCCACAAAATGCTGTAATTGGACTGTGTTTGCAAATATTAAGAGACCACAATTCTATTAATACATTACATGATGCGGCTACTGACTGTTTATGTTCATTGTTACACTGTATAGAAGAAAACAATAATAATGAGGACGTAGAAAGATTGTTATTTGACAGTGTATCAGCCTTAGAAGAGAGCTATCACATGGCTGTAGCTCACGAAGAGGAGGAGAAGGCATCAAACTATGCGAGGATATTCACTGAATTAGCGGAAACATTCTTAGAGAAGATTATCACAAGTGCTTCTGGAGGCAGCTCACATTTTGCTATGAGGTCTCTAGAGTTGGCTCTTGTATGTTGTGGACATCATGATTATGAGGTAAATGAATATCTCTTTAATCTAACCAATAATGGTCCAGTCTGTTTTACACTGTTGGTATTGTTAGAGTCAACTTATTGAGTTCTTAAGTCTCTTATACAACTAGAATTAATGACTTAACATGCTTTCTGAAGCATGGAAAATTTAGCACTACCCATTGGTCAGACCCATTAATAACCATGAATGATGCTGTTAACTTGTTATCAGCAAAAATAATCACACATCACTGGTATTACCTAAACAATTGTATTTGTAATTTTACTCATTAACTAATACTCCTAATGATTTATCAACCTATGCTATGATAAAAGTAAGAAAAAGTCCTTTATTTGTATTCTTTGCAGCATGCCTAAATAAACAAGTGTTTAATTGAAATTAACCTTTTTAGGTGGCAGAAATAACCTTCAACCTGTGGTACCGTCTCTCTGAAGAAGTATACCAGAGGGACTACCAACCGCTGACAGATGTGTTCAAGCCGCACATCCAGCGGCTGATTGAAGCTCTGGCCAGACATTGTCAATGTGAACCTGACCATACACAGCTGCCTGAGGAAGGAGATGAATTCTATGTAAGTACTAAAAACAAATCTAATTGTATAAATGCAAAAGTTACACTGTCTGTTTGTTTTTGTTTGTTTGTTTATATTTATGGCTTTTTCACACTTAAACGGCTGAACAGACTTTGATGATTTTGATTATTAATCTGTGGATGAAACTGTGGGGCGTAAAGCTACTATGTTTATAATTTAACTTTAGGACTTTGAAATTTTGAAACAGGTTTCCAAATGAACTGTTATGCATATAAGATCTTGAACTTTATAGCAGATCATTGGTACCAATTCGTAGTTGCAAAACTCTTTTATAAGTCCATACCTGTCACTTTCTATCATGAGAGAACAGAACGGGATGGCAATAATTTTTAGTTGAGAATTAGTTAAGTCAGGATGGTTACGAGTCGGGCCTATTATCTCTTGAAAACAATTATTTTCTTCCATTTTGGGTGGGATGTTTTGTAATAAAAATATTAACTATTCACTATGCATGGTACAAAATTGCATCAGAATCAGAATCAGTCTTTATTTGTCGTTACAGATGTACCTATACAATATGTTACAGATGTTATGTTTGTTTTATAAGTACTCTATAACTCTAAACATAATATCTTAGTATACCTGTATTCTTAACAAAGAGTGCAATACCTAATTGTTTATTGTAATCTGCAATTTATGGTTACTACCTATTATCATGCAAGTAAGATTGTATTTATGTATGAGTTGATTTGAATTATAGGTGTGTCTGTTTGGTTGCTTAGCCAAGCTGTCAGTGGGAAGCCCACTGAAGCATGATATTGTGCTGGAATTAGCGTTGATATGTGCAATGGACCTTGCTCCTTCTTTTTTTTTATTATCTGGAAAAATTCTCCAAAAAATTAGGAAAATTATTCTGTTTTTAGTTTTTTAATATCTTTATTAATGACTGAGATATTAAAGCTCAAAGTGAGCTCTTCCGCACGAAGAGAGTGGCAGACGGCCCAATATTCAATCGCTCGCAGTGACGTCATCTTTAAACGCGGTGCACTACGTAGTACTAGTAAGAATGTATAGAAGTTTAAATCGCGAAAGTTGATATTTGTCAATGTACTATTTTGTGAGTTTTCCTCAGTTGATTAGGACATTGTAGAGCTGCAGCATCATCACCTGATATTATACAGGGTGTAAAAAAAGTACTAGGTTCCTTTAAACCACATGTTCTACTAATGATACCAAACAACTTTCCCAAAGTTTCACAAAAATTTTCGCTCGAAGAAAAAAATGCCTTTTCCATACAAAACTGCAGATCCCGGAGAGCATCTTTGTATGGAAAAGGCAAAAAAAAAATTCGAGCTAAATTTTTGTGCTTTGGGAAAGTTGTTTGGTATCATTAATAGAACATGTGGTTTAAAGGAATATAATTAGTACATTTTTTTACACCCTGTATAATAAAATGAAAGATTCCTCTCCTCGAAAGCACGTTAAGGTGGCAGTCCCGATCGTTGTCTTTAATCTATATCTGCGAAAGGTACCTATATATTTTAATCCAAAAATATTACGGCGATCCGCAAATATTTTTTATTTTTTGAATGTTATTCGGGAAGGAGATTGCCTGCCGTCATAGGACTTATTAATATTTTAAAGCTACTTAATGTAGCAGCCCGCGTGCCGGGGTTGTTAGACGGGACTACTAAATATACTTTAAACGAGATATTTTAGTATGATCACCATCTTGTGTCACATCAATGTCATTCCAGTACAAAATTACCTGTCGAATCCGCACTCAATATTGCTCTCAATCTTGAGATCGCTTTATAAATACGAGCCTTAGTCTCAAAAATTACATGTCAGAGGTTAAAAACTATGATGAACACTGATGTCAGAGGTTTACAACTATGATAAAACCTTATGACAGAGTTTTTAAACCGCCTAAATAGTTCACCTAATATGCCTCTATCATGGTTTGTGTAACTACCACTATCAAAGACAACGATCGGGCCTGCCACCTTAACGTGCCTTCCGAGGAGCGGATTTTTTTATTTTACGTCAGGTGATGCAGCCTATAACGACATAACCAAACTGAGAAAATTCCTACAAAGTAATAAATTAACATATATCAACTTTATGATCCCCCCGTGGGAATCGAATACACGACCTGCGGATTGAGAGCTTAGTAGACATTCGGGAGCAGGACTACTAGACCACAGAGGCAGTTCACAACTCAGAATAACAAAATATTTGCGTGAAAATTAATATTTCTATGCGTGAAACAAATATAACGCAATAAAACCACAGTACTGCATACTTTCACAGTTCGCCGCCGCGGCACGTTTAAAGATGACGTCACATCGGCGACACCGCGAGCACCCGTAATTTCAGAAATTGAAAAAAGATGCATTAACTTCTCGCGGTCATATCTCTGCAAATACTGCATGTATCGAGCTGAAATAAAAACTAGGGTAATCTACATGATCTAAACACTAATATAAGATATGTTATCACGTGATATTCGAACCTAGGAGTCTTGTCCATTGTGCTCACTTTACCATTTGCAAAACTTACTGCATTCATAAATGCATAGCATAGATAATGCATGTGTTAAGAAGGTTTAAATAAGTACTTCCGGCGTTTAGTTCGCATTAGAAAAATGTAGGGCGCGCTGTAGCGCCGACTTCCGTTTTGTCCTTGCATGTCAGCCATTATGTGAAGGCTGGTTTTTCCCAAAATAAATTCCGTCTAACTAATTTATCCGTTTCATTTCCACTGGCTGCCCATACACCTCAACAGGTTATGGGCCCCAGTGATCGCGAGTGCGTAAAAACTAAAAAACTGTGTTAGATCGCGTTTTTTTGAAGAATTTGAAAATTTTCACGTCAATAGTTGCGGCGTCGTCGTTTGTTCGCGTTGGATACATGTGCACGAGATAAGTACAGTATCACGGCAGCCAGCATGGAGCTCGGCTCAATGAATATCGCCAGGCGGTTTGGCGGTGAAGGATATCGACAGTGGAAGTTTCAGATTCAGTGCGCACTAGGGGCAAAAGGTTTGAGTGACCACCTCGAAACAGAGAGGCCAGTGGTAGAGGATGATGCCAAAGAACGGGCAGAACAACTCAAAGAACAGAAAAAATGGGATATGGAGGATGCAAGGGCCAAGTATATCATTAGCTCGGCAATGGAATTCTCGCAAATTTCGCTTATCGAAACTTGCTCAACTTCGAAGCAAATGATTGATAAATTAGATTCTATTTACAGTCAGAAAAGCGAAAATTCAAAACTTATTTTGCATGGAAAATTCCATAACGTCAAAATGTCAAATGGTAAAAAAATGGCCGAATTTATCGCAAAAGTCGAAAATATTGCCAAAGAGCTGAATGATTGCGGAGAAAAATTATCAGAGATGAGTATAATTACGAAAATTCTTGGTTCCCTGCCCGAAAAGTACAGGACTTTACGACAAGCATGGCTCTCATTAGATCCGTCGAGACAAACATTGTCGAATCTGACAGCTCGACTCCTGGATGAGGAAAGCACTTTTACATCGGAAAATGATGAGGCATTGGCGTTAGCTGCTACAAAGGGCACCGAGTTTAAGAACGGCGCACAGTGCCCACTGTGCGGTGGTGCGAGCAGCAGTACGAGTGACACGGGAGGTGCAAAGAAGCGGCACCCTTTTAAGTGTTTCAAATGTCATCGGCGTGGCCACTACGCGAGAGATTGTCGGAATGGGAGCTCTGCAGATGGGAGCGGCTCTTCCAAGCAGTCTGCGTTTACTGTAGACCTGCCCGAGGCAAATATGGTAGATAGCGATGACTCGTGTTGGATCCTCGACTGCGGCGCGTCGGCACATATGACATTTCGACGTGATTATCTCACAAATTTCAAGCCAGCCTCAGATCATGATAATGTGCGATTGGGAGACAAGAGAGAATTGACTGTGATGGGCTGTGGAACAGTGAATATTAAGAAGTATTTGGATGGAAAATGGTACGATTCTACCATCAATGAAGTTCTATACGTGCCTGATTTAAAGAGGAATTTATTTTCGGAGGGCGTAGTAACGTCCAAAGGCTTCAGTGTCTTAAAATTTAAAGATTGTGCAGTCATAAAAGACAGTAGTGAGAGTGTGGTTGCATCAGGTTTAAAGCAACCAAATAACATTTACAAACTGTTGTTTGAAACTGTCTTGACCAGTGAGGTTAGTGACTGTATTGAAGAACTGAGTGGCATTGATAGCATAGAAGAAGAGTCTTTCTATTTGTTTGATGTTGACACAGAAGACAATGATACCTTTGAAAGTTTTTATCAACAAAACATAGGGAAGGTAACAGAGAAGGGTGATGTGAGAGAAACTGACAAAGCATCAGAGACAGAAGAAGTAAAAGAGACTGAGAAAGTAACAGAAGAAGACGGCTCATCGAGATACAACTTGAGATCGAGACAGGTAGTGCAAGAAGCAAACCTTACAGAGCTAGTGGTGATCACTTATCAAGAGGCAACTAAAAGTGAAAATAAAGAGAAGTGGATTCAAGCAATAGATGAGGAGCTGAAATCACATAGTGATTGTCAGATGTGTAAGTTAGAAGAACTGCCTGACAATAAGATTACTATAAAAGAAAACACAGTTGATGTGCAGAAGGATAAAGCTCACTTGTATGCCATAGGCTATCACTTGTATGCCATAGGCTACTCTCGAAAATATGGCATAGAGTATCTGAAGACACTTGTATCAATGGTAAAGTTTGATAAGAAAACAGCATTTCACATAGATCCACCTCAGGGTTTGCAAACACACCGTCTTGTGTGTAAACGTATAAAATGTAAATATAAAACTTAAACAGTAACCAAGGTGTTGGTATAGTTGTTTTGGAGGTATAGTTGTTTTTGATACATTTTTGTCTACTCTGAGCCTGATCTGAAAGTTTCTTTACTGTTTGTATGGCTAGTAGGATCTTGAATTGTTTTAATGTGTGTCACTATGTCTACTATTTGAAAGAAAAGACAGGTATAGGTACTTTATAAAATTTTATTGAGAAATAATAAGTACAGTTTTGGTGGGAGATACTCAGTTACAGTTTGTTGTTGTATAAAAGTTTAAAGAGCCTGAATTATAGATTTTTGTTGTATAAGGAAGTTTATGGGGTTTGGAAATACTTATTTGGTGGGAGTGTTAAGAAGGTTTAAATAAGTACTTCCGGCGTTTAGTTCGCATTAGAAAAATGTAGGGCGCGCTGTAGCGCCGACTTCCGTTTTGTCCTTGCATGTCAGCCATTATGTGAAGGCTGGTTTTTCCCAAAATAAATTCCGTCTAACTAATTTATCCGTTTCATTTCCACTGGCTGCCCATACACCTCAACAGCATGTTGTGTAGACACTAGGACAGAGGATGAATAATTTGAATCTAAATTTGTTTAAATATTGAAATTGTTTAGATATAGGTAAATATAAGGTTGCGAAAAAAAAGTATCAAATTAAACTTTGTGTTAATAAATATTGCAGGAAAACTAAAAATAATTCAAACTTTGAAAAAGTCACTCACAAGGCAAGAATCATTCTTATTCTACTTTTTGTGATAGGTGCCGCAGTCAAACACCGTCATAAAAATGTTTGAACTTTTTTGTTGAGAAATTAAGAAAGCCTAAACAGTCTCAGAAACTTGAGTTCGCGACTTGTCAAGTTGTATTCGCGTTTTAGTGGCTTCTTATTGACTTATCTTATTTTTAATTTGGTGCAGTCGTACCTGCAGTAAAGTTGGCAAGTGCTGTTCGTCTGTATGAAGCCTAAGTTTTTATTTCTTCCGCAGGAATTCCGGCAGAAAGTCCAGGAGTTGATCAAAGACGTGGTGTTCATAGTGGGCTCGTCGTCAGTCTTCAGACAGATGTTCGGAGCGCTCGGGGCCGCTCAGGAGATGTCCTGGGAGCATACCGAGGCTGCTCTGTATGTTATGCAGTCTGTGGCCAAGAACATACTACCGTGAGTATGGTCTGCTTGTAGAAAAACATTGATGCGCTTAATAAAATCTTAAGTTCAGTAGAGAAAACAATGGAATTCCGAAGATCACAGGTTCAAGGCCTTTGTTCTTCGACTCGACTCGAAAACCCACACCACAGAAGAAGAAGCCCTGCCTGCAGCGAATTTTTGACTTTCTTACTTTTTATGAGGAATATTTTTTCTTACTTTTTAAAGATTTGAGATCATACATGTACCTTCTCTTACAGTGACGAATATGAATACGTCCCGAAAGTAGTGGAAGCGATCCTGTCGATGCCGGAGAACACACATCAGGCAGTTCGGAAGACCTGCATCCTACTGCTGGGGGAACTGTGCGAGTGGATCGAGAAGCATCCGGATTGCGTGCAGCCGACTGTGCAGCTGCTCATGCGCGCTCTGCATGACAAACAGCTGGCACAAGCAGCTGCTACAGCACTACAGGTATTACAGGGTATTATACCAGCTACTTCTTTTCCCATCCCGGGCATTGTGTAAAAGCCAGTAGTTGAGGAAGAACTAGTTGACGATTTTGGTTCATTTCAATTTAGGCGATGACGAACTAAAAACCTTTCTTACACTTTTCAGAACGTAACTGCTAATGAATCTGATTACGACTTAGATAATTTTGATATCATTACTCCTACTATTCTTCCAGAACATCTGCAAAACCTGCAAGAAGCAAGCGGGCGTCCACGCGGCCGCGTTGCTCAGTGCGTCTCGACTCGCCAACGACCTGTCCCTGCCGCTGTCCACCTCCGTCGCGCTCATGCGGGCGCTGGCTTCCTCGCTGGTCGGACTACCGGAAGACCAGGTTATTATGCATTGGATATTTCACTTGCATATTATATTGCACATGTTTCCAGCCATGTCAATCAAAAGAGATGCTTCACGGACAGTTTTAAAATGCAGTTGAGTTGGCACAGAGAACACAGCTGCCTAATATGAAGTAGATTGTTCTTCAAGTCAAAATATACATGAAAGAAGGCGAAAAAGAAAATATCTCAATCTTTGGTTTTATTTCACAGTTAACAGTAGCCATGCGGGAGGCGGCCGCAGTCCAGATCTCAGCCATCAACGAGCTGGTGAAATCCAACAAGGAGCCCGTCAAAGGCACCAGCACCGACCCTGTGGTGTTCCTGGACCGACTCGCAGCTTTGTTCCGGGATGTGGAGTTTCCTACCACCACGTCTTCCACTTCGCATCCTTGCGTGCCAGCCTTGGGAGATGCTTGGCCAGCATTGAGGGATGTAATGGAGAAGTAAGTTCTTTTTGACATGGTGCTGCTGAGCCCATCGATCAATGCACTATTGAATGTGTGTGTAATTTTATTGTTCTTCCTCTAGATACCAGTCGGACTCGCGCATAATGGAGCGCACATGCCGCGTGCTGCGGTTCGCGTTGCGCTGCACAGGGCGTCACGCTGCGGAGTTACTGCCCCCTCTCGCGCACACCATGCAGGTGCTCTACACCGCGCACGCGCACAGCTGCCTGCTGTATCTAGCCAGGTATATATAGCATTTGGATATTCAAGCCACAAAGTTCGTTGATGTAAATCAAAAATAATCTAGGACCTAGTACACTACCCTGAGGTACACCGACTGACACAACGGTGCCCTGCCAACCTATTGCTTATTCATTAATTCTTTCGACTACCTATTGCTTATTTAATAAGTTTAAAACAATCCCACTAATACCAATTCTGTCTAACTTGTATAGTATAATGGAGTGAGGGACAGTGTCAAAGGCCTTTTTTAGGTCTAAGTGATTATGTTTATGTAAGTTTCAACTTATTATTTGTATTGTGTTCCCCAGTATCCTCGTGGACGAGCTCTCCAGTTCCCCCGGGTGCGCGGCGCACCTCATCCAGTTGGCGCAGGTGCTGATGCCGCGAGCATTCCTCCTGCTGCAGCAACAGAACGGACTCAAGGACAACCCTGACACCGTGGACGATCTGTTCAGGCTTTGTATACGGTAAGAGGTTTTTTTATTTGCCGTACTTTGACTGATGACTTTGATATCGACTCTTATTTAGGTCAAATGTGTAGCGATGAATGTGTAATGATCATCCACCGGAAATATTTGAATAGCGACGAAAAAAGCATTTGATTTGATGAAAGCATTTGATACTTTGTCCATTGCATTTCTGCTAACAAAGCTAGAGATAGAACATTCCAAAATTAAAGTTTAATCATAATTTTTGATTTGTCAGATAACTTTTAAGAACTGAAAACAATTTAACAAATTAAAGAAGGTGTTTGATAAGCCAGAAGGTTATAAGTCACTTTCGGAGTACCACAGGGCAGCGTGTTTGGGCCACCCTTATTTTTGATTTGTATGATACTGCTGCTCTTCTTTTCAAAACACTATGTTGATAACTTGAATAATCTTGCTATTTCTTATTCTAACTAGTGTGTTGTTGAATCGATGATTCTGGTGTCAGGATTTTTCATCTTTCATGTTTGTTTCCCCGTTTAGGTTCCTGCAGCGCATCCCACTAGAGTTCCTGTCCTCGGGCGCGATGCCGGCGGTGATGCAGTGCTCGCTGCTGGCGTGTTCTCTCGACCACCGCGACGCCAACTCCTCGGTGATGAAGTTCCTACACGACCTCACGCGCGCCGCCAACAAGCAGACCGGACAAGTCAAGCGTGAGTTGCACCCACTTGATTAAATGACACTGTCCCACCCAAGCAAAGGCAGCCGTGCATGATATTGGGTGGTGCAGATTTTGTTTAGGAGGGATATGTTCTGAGATAGAATAGATCAGTTAACCGCAACGCAACCGGCTGACCACAACCGACTACCGACCGACTCTGACAGCCTAATTATCGTGAATTGTATCAAATTGTCGAACCTATAAACTCCTCAATGAGACCTAGAAGTGACTAACGCAATCACAGCTTGCACATAAGCCGTACAAATATTTGTTCAAGATTCTAATTATATTTTTTTCTACAGCGCTAGCTACGGAGACCCTGGTGAACTACGGCGAGTCGGTGACGTACGCGCTGATCTCTGCCTCCGTGCTGGATCTACACTCCTACATGCTGCCGGAGGTCGCAGAGGTATGCAACATCGCCAAGTGTCATTTTATTTTCTTTGAGTGTCCATTAAAATAACTGTTTTGAATTTCTGATGTTTTGATTGTTGTGACGGCTCTGTTACATGCACCATACTGACTATATCAGCCATAAACAAATCAATCCACAGCTGGACATGGTCCTACCCCGATGTATTTAAGGATTAATATTGGATATTGTAATATCCCCAGGTGCTCCTGATCCTAATAGCGTGGCAGAAGACTAACGGCGTGGACTGGGTGCAGACTGCGGTGCAGAAGTTGCCGCGCGACCGCAAGGCGTGTGCTACCGACCAACAGTGCTGGCAGTTCCACCAACACGCGCTCAGGTATAATTTGAGCCAATCAACTTGACTTAGAATGACATTTGACCTTAAATTTAAGATTTTTAGATTGGCAAATTTAACAAGATTGCTTGCTAATATAGCTGAACCTAAAAAGTTTACCATCTCAACTGTATAAAGAATGTTAGGGAGTTTGCGATCTGTATAGGGATTTTTTGGGGAGTTTGGGATCTGTTTAGGGAATTTTTGGGGAGTTTACCATTAGTACAGGGAATGTTTGGGGAGTTTACCATTAGTACAGGGAATTTCTGGGGAGTTTACCATTAGTACAGGGAATGTTTGGGGAATTCGCAATATGTACAGGGAATGTTTTGCCATCTCTAAAGGGAATATTCGGGTAGCTCAATTTGTTAGTTAGAGCATTAGGACGGTATTCCAAGGTTGCAGGTTTAAATCCTGACTGAAGTTGTTTTTTTTTAATTGTTTAATTTTTTTTACATACATATATTTGGGAGATCTACTGAGATCTATTAGGCATATTAAAACTGATTGAAATATGTATTGTTTCAGAGCTGACAAGTGCAAGGAGATGACTCGCTTACTGCGTGACTTCGCGCGCCTCTACCGGTAGACATGATTCCACACAACATGCAACATGACAGCTGACAGCTGACAGCGCCCTGCAAAGATATCTCATCTAGTCCAGCAGGACAGCAGGACCCACGCATTTACGCACTATTAGGCTCCAAATTCACCTAAGCATAGACTTTTATAAACAGAGATTTAACCTTACTTGTTCAGATAGATTTGATTTGCTAAAATATGTCGTGAAGATAGATATTAGATTGTAAGCCGAACAAACGATAGATAACTTTGTGGGGTAACAAGACTGACACCACTTCTGAATGGCTACAGACATAATAATTATCCCCTCTATATTTAATATCTCAATATGATTCTTAATTAAAAACATACTACTTATAATAATCAAACACTCGGTTTGGGATAAATATAGTTGTCAGAGTGTTAATATCTCTTTCTCTCCAACTTGGAGTGAAATAGAGGTCCCTACGTCTCTAGCCGTTATTTTCGATTAAACAGTTTACTATATTGATTATCAGTTGAAATAATCACAAAAAGTGAAAGGACCATCCAGACCTTCCGATCCTTTCTGATGTGATATTTTTCACAAATTTCGAATCTGCGAAAAATAAACTGAAAATATGTATTAAAAAATGAATTCATTGCATATTCAACTAAAGTAACGCGAATTTCCTTGCATTCTTTGAAACCTTGAATATGCATCTTGAACCTACATTTTTAAATATTTTCAGCTTTATCTATCAGCAGATCGAAAATTAGTGAAAATATCACACTCAGACATTAGGATCGGAAGGTCTGGATGGTCCTGAATATTGATTGTCTAAAATCTCAATATAAATGATTGGAAATAAACTGATGGTTCAGTTGTAAGTTTTGTCAATGATTTATTTAATAATAAGTCGTCCCCGTCGAGTTAGATAAGTACGGACTTTCTATTGATAAATATATTTTGTTATATATCCTCTTTTATTTGAAATGTGATAAAAGTATTCATTGAATTGTAAATATTTATTAAAAATGTTTACTTTTATTCATAACGTTTTATTTATTATCGTTTGTTACATCCCCCTGTTCCACCTATCCCCCCTAGAACAGTTTTTTTTTTCAATTTTCTCTACTAGGGGGGATACTTTTTGCATATATTTCTGCTGTGACAAAGTACGGTCCGAAAGAAAAATCCGTTCTTCCCTCCTAGGGGATAGGTGGAAAAGGGGGTTACATCATGTAAAATCATAATAATACCATTAATATAAAAATAGTCTCTCTCAATCAAAAGGTTCCGACGTGAAAAAAGTGACTAATACTGAGTCAGCAAACTAGCCATTTAATACAAAAATCAAATCATTTTTTTTATAGCTTTTTACGGCTCCTGATTCCATTTCCTAGTATTGCCAACTTGGTATTTCAAATTTTACATTCTGATAATCGAATATTAGTCTGAATGTTATTCTATTTACATTCTAAAACAATGAAGTCTTTAAAAATTTGATTAGGATTCAAACAAGTTTCAGCATACTCACAAATTCATATGAATGAATCAATGATGAACCCTATGAACTGTTAAATATTTACGAAAAAATCCTTACATTTTGTTCAACATTTCTTCTTATTCTTGGGGCTGGACAGAGTGACAAAGTTAACCCTCCTCGGCGCCTTGGGGCTGGCGACGGCGCTGGTGGCGCTGATGGTGCTGGTGGTGGACTGCGGTTGCTTCACATCTGTCACTTTAGCTTGCTTCAAGAAATTGCTCTCACTAGTAGGAGTACTAACTTTAACAGGCGATGCCTTTTTACGCACTGGAGAACCTTTTGGCTCTTCTGTTTTGTTTTTCTTTTCTTCTTTTTTGTCTTCCATTGCGGCTTTATCTTCACTATCCTTGTCTTTCCCCTCTAGTGAATTGTCCTGTGTCTCTTCGTAAACCAGTTTAATATCTTCGCTGTCCTCTATGATCATGATCTCGTCTTGTTCCGTTGCTTTTGGTTTGCAGACTTCGCTGTTGGAGTTATCTGACCAAGAAGGCATCGCTGTTTCTACTAACAGATCAACTTTTACTGGAGTTTTCTGTTTTTTATTCCCAGTTTTTAATTTCTTAGTCGGTGACTTTTCAGATTTATTTCCTTTATCAGTGGGGGCTTTGAATTTAATGTAGGAGTCTATTTTAGGCGTGGTGCTTTTGAGTTCCGGTTTGGGTTTTGATGGGGTTGTTTTTGCGTCGTCTTTCTGTTTTGGAGATTCTTTTTGAGGTTGCGGTGCTTCTTCAACTTCCATTGGTTCTACAAAAAAAAATAAACGGGTTTAAAATATGCAAGAACTATTGAAGCATTTAAATATTTGCTTCAAATCAGAAATTCTGTTGATATTTTCTTCAAACATGTTTTAACCTGGTGCTTTCTCCACAGCAGGAGTGAGAGCAGACTCGGGCAGCACTTCTCCTAACTCATTCTCTGAGAACATGATCACGGAGCAGAACCCGTCCGTACTGGACGCCACCAGCGTCCTGCCGTCGCACGACCACGACAGATCCGTCAGTCTGGAAAAATAATTAAACATTTGTATTGCGCCAGAATCATGCGTCTTTGTGCTCGTATGGGTCATTGGGTCGAATGGGTTATATGGGTCATATTCATATAGGTTATTGATTCATATGGAGCATTGGGTCTGGGTCATTAGATCATATGGGTCATTGGGTCATATAGGTTATTGATTCATATGGAACATTGGGTCATTGGATCATTTATGGGTCATTGGGTCATATAGGTTATTGATTCATATGGAGCATTGGGTCATTAGATCATATGGGTCATTAGATCATATGGGTCATTAGATCATTATGGGTCATTGGGTGGTTAGGACGCTTGAACAAAGCAAGTTTATATTTATACTAGTGATTATATGTTTACCTGGTGTAGTGTATGTTGGAGATCATAGCGATGGGCGTCTTCTGCTGAGTATCATACAGCAGCACGGAGCGCTTGGTGCCAACCGCCAGGATCATCCGTCTCTGCGCGGGGAATGCAGCGCGGGGGCCGCCGGGGCGAAGCGCGTACACTCGCGGAGACCAGCGACACACCAGCGCGGATTCCCCGCACGGCAACACACACGCGGGGCTGCGGAAGTACAACCCAGTTAATATGGACTTGAAGCTCAACCATAATGAGGGAACTTTCAGTGCGTCTTCAAATGGCGTCTGACGACCGCTGAGTTGTAGCAGGTGTCTCGACGTATTAGCTTAGAGAAAAAGAATTTTTGATATATCTTTAAGAGAATACTTTAGCTTACATTTTTCTAATTTGTGATACTTACGCCTTCAAAGAATGTCTCGTATAAATATAAACTGCATTGATGGGCTTTATATCAACTTTCCCCTGTTCTGGTTCAATCCTTCCGGCGGGCACCGCTATCAACAACCCATCAGGACTGAATGATAGCCTCCTGTAATAAAAATTATCAGATGACATATTATTAAAAAGCCCAAAGGACATTTTCAGTAAAAAATTCTAATATTTTGAAAGATCTAGCGAATTTTCTCACACCAAACATAATAAATAACTGTGGAACCTCTTGTGAGACAAGTTAGTTCTGAGATAAAGTAAGCCCTACCTGTAATATGTCTGCAAGGTGTCGTCGTGGTACAGACGCACTGTGACGTCACGCAAGGAGTGCCCGGGGGGGAAGGGGAGGGAGGCCTTGCTGCTGCGAGAGGTCACCTTCTTGGAGGTCAGGTCGAAGGTGCGGAATACTCTGGAACAAGTTACATTGTTAAAAAGTTCTGATAATTGCATTAAGTCATGCAGTACAAACGCTAGTGATTATTTACTCAGTGCCTCCTATACTCAGTGCCGCCTGTCTCACGCCGCGCCGAAGGTGGCGCTGGAGGCATGCCGCGCGTGACTTGACACTTTTTTGAGTTTTCAATGGAATTTGCAAATGGATACCAACTTATTTTGCAGCACATAAATTACTTTTCCTTTACAACTCAAAAGCATTTCACGAAAAATATTTGTGACAGTGTTACAATCTGCTGTTTTAAAATTTTAATCTTTGCCAAGTTGCAGAGAAAAATTCAATTGACTTTGCTACTAGTCATGTTAATCTCGATTGTCGAATTTAATTAATCAGCCATAGATCAGTTGGCAACTAGAAAGACAAGAACAAGAATAATTTGTTACCTGTCAGTGCTAGCAGTGGCGACCATCTGTCCCAATGGATCCCACGCCACACCCTGCACAAAGCCCTTGTGGTCAGCGAGGATGTTGGTATATTTCCCTCTCCCAATATCCCACAGCAGCAGCTTGTTGTCAACTGAGCCTGATGCCAGCTGTAAGGAGTTCGCACTCCAACTGATGTCCAGGACATCTTCCATGTGCCCTCTCAGTGTCTGAAAATACAAAAAAAAAAAGATCACACTTCAGCTAATGTGAGGTCTTATTATACCTAAAATACCTTACACCTCAATATTTTGTGTAGCAATTATTTAGCTGTGAAAATGTAGATAATGCTTCTATTTATGGATAGGATTTCATGTATTTATTTAATATTGTATTTTACAGTCTGTGATTAAAAATATAAATGGTTTTTGTAAAAACCTGGGTCAGGCTACCAACTTTAGATCTTCAGCGCTGTATCAAAAACAATCATATACCATCATATACACACTTGAGTTATTTAAAACATATTAAATAGGTATTATGTATATGTAATACTTTTACTGTAGGGTCTTATAGAGCCATTATGATATTGGTATTGCTGTCTGCTCTGAGAATATACCCTAATATAAGGTCAGAGAGTCAAGTTCGGGGTGGAGTAATATTTATCAAGTAATTATTTACCTTATGAATAACCCAAGTCTCCTTATACTGCTCTTCCCCCTCCACAGGTATAGGCTCCTCATTCTTCTGCTTCCACACGAAGATGATGGACTCGTCATCTCCAGATGCCAAGTATTCTCCGCTTGGAGACCACCGGACGGCATTCACAGCCTTCTGATGCCTGGTCAGATCTGATGCCACTTCTAGCGATACTGAGCCTGAGTCTGTCGTTGAGATGTACCATATCTGGAGAGTTTTAAGGTTAATGACAGTGAAATAATGAGAGCTTTTCACTCTGCAATAGAAATAGGTTAAATTCCCAGTACATTGTAACTGATTCTTTCTTGAGTAGACTTAAACGTTATTACAATATGCAATGTAGTTATATTGTAATTAAGAGCGTCTAAACACTTACCACAACATGAGAATCGGTTCCTCCAGTGGCTAGTCTCGAAGGTTCACCGTTCGCGCGTTTGGGCTGAAAATCTACACTTAACACAGGATCCCTGTTGTGCCAAGATATTTCGGGGATTGCGTATTTCATTTTGTAAAGCACTGTTTCCTTTCTGAATTAATTTATCACAGAATTTTGATTTTTAACACAAAAATCGCAAAAACAGCTGTCAGGTTTCGCGCCAAAACACTCAACATCCGTTCGTTTCATATAACGTAACAACTCGATTTTCGTAAAAATATATTCTTTTCAGATTTTTTGCTTTTTTAATTTTAACCAATTAGTTGTCCTAAAAATAAGTGACTTTGTTAATTTTAGTATGAATTTTGTTTTATTTTTATTTTTACAAACAAGAAAAAGAGAAAAACAAAAGCAAAAAAGAACCGGTTTACTTTTTTTTTGCAATAAAACGAACTATAATATAAATATTTTTTTACAATAGCAACACTTGACACTTGCTGTCACTGTCATTGCATTTGCTATCTCTCTCTTTCTTTGACGTTTGTTGATACCGTGCGAATCGGAAGCAAAAATGGTGTGTGATTTTTCGAAAATATATCTGTAAAAATCATGATTTGTGCTCTAGAAAACTGTGAATATAATGGTCCAACCAGTGATGAATATAGTGCACCTCGATACAGTGGCGATATTTCAACACTAACCTTCTTTATTTTCAGGTGAACGTACCTAAACAGCGCAGGACTTACTGCAAAAAATGCAAGGTCCACAAGACCCACAAGGTGTCTCAGTACAAGAAATCCAAGGAAAGGCACGCTGCGCAGGGTAGGAGACGTTATGACCGCAAACAGCAGGGTTACGGTGGTCAGTCCAAGCCTATCTTCAAAAAGAAGGTAAACATAACCTTATTTTTTTCAGTATTCTCGTACAGCCGGTATTTTATGTAGTCCAAGCCACTTGTTCCTCAGAATCTTAGCATGTTCAGTATTACCACTTTTTATGAGATATCAGTTGTATTTTGATACTGGCCCAATAAAGTAACATCAAAAATTTGTGGTATATTCAAACTATTATTCTTTCTTTCTAGGCGAAAACTACCAAGAAAATCGTACTGCGTCTTGAATGCGCCGACTGCAAGGTGCGATCCCAGGTGGCGCTAAAGCGTTGCAAACACTTCGAGCTCGGAGGTGACAAGAAGAGGAAGGGACAGATGATTCAGTTCTAGGCGCCTAATAAATAAGATTACCAACTACCTGTGCATTTTATTTCTTCTAGTGCCTTAATCAAACTTCACAACCCCTTTTGTTTAACTGATACAGAACACAGATCAAATGCTACTCACTATACCTAATTTCTGATCACATATATATTTTGTTTTAATAACACAATGTTGCATCGGTAGTTCCGGTTGAAAAGATAAAAACAGCAAATAAAGTAGCAAGTTTGTAAATGAATAATTATATTTTGAAATACAAGTAGCTTTTCTAATTTACAAGAGAAAGCATGTACAAATATTTCTCTTGCAAATAGCCAGTTAACAATTTTATTAACAAATTCATATTACTTGTATAACTCATGTAATGATAACAATCCCTGGTTGACTAACAAAGGTCTATAAAAATCAACCTACAAAAAGATAGCTTAAACTTTAAACAACAGATAAATGAAACTTTAATCAGATTTATGTGACTAGGTTTCTTTTATTTATTCTCTAAGATTTTGTCAAGAATATTAGGATCTAAGCCTTCAGTAGAAAGTTTTAACTTGACCGCTGGCAAAGGTACACCCACATGCACCATTTTAACAAATCTGTCATATTCCGGATATGCAGGTCCTGGGGTCTGAGGTCTTGGTTCCTCTGTGGAATCTGGTGGTGGTTCTGATGTGTCCGGTTGGTCTGTTGTAGTTGGTACATTCTCTTGAGATTGTGTTACTTCTGGTTTTGTTTCTGATTCTGTATTTATTTCTGGTATAGAAGACAACTGCAATATAATTTTAGGATATATTATTATTTAGGTAAAATTAGAAGTTATAAAGTCTGGAAGAATTATTCTGTTTCTTACCCTTGTTTCCAAAAGCACCATGGCAGCCTCAACTTTTTCCAACTTTCTTTCAAAAGTCATTAACTTATTCTCGCAGTTCTTCATGAAATTGTTAAGGAACTGCACTGTGGTGATCACGAAGTGGTTCACGAAAGCCAAGGTCCGTTTCTGCTGTAAAGCAGCCACCTACAAACAAATATACTTGTTTACTTTCTATTAACATTGATAAAGATAATGAGTATACTGGTATTAAAACGCTTTTTACCTTGGATAAATCTAATCCAGATAGTTCCTGGTTGCCCATAGCTTCTTGTAAAGTCATGTTTATAGTAAATTCGCAGATAATTAAATTAAAAACGAGAAAACAAACTCACGATAACACCAACACACAAACAGCACTTTTTTGACAGTTTTGTTTTTTTAATATTTTATTCCTTGGATGCAAGTTCTTTGGATTTATTTAGGGATACCATCCTCACATGCTTTCATTCATTCGCGATCTGTGCTACACCATGCAATATATTGCATACGATTATGATTGCATAAAACAAGATGCGTTTGAAAACTTGATTATTTTGATTTTGTAGAGGAAGGAATACCCCATACATATGGATGAAAGTTACCAGTAGAGTTCAGCGGGATTTTGAACCAAAAAAAATAAAACAAGTTTGTATTACTTACAATTTATATTTACGAATATTAAAAATACACCATCCTTCATTCACACACGCCTCGATACTCCACATCACGTCCTACCAAGTCGCCAACCAACGAGGCAGGCAGTCAAACACACGACTACTAAACGTAAATCTAATCCGCGAACATGTCTTCAATCTTCTTCTGCACTTCTTTCTCTGTCTCAGAGTTTAGTTTGTCGGGCAGCTGCTTGATGGCTTCCATGTCGGGGCCTTCCGCCTCTTCTGCTGATGCTGCGCCTTGTGCCTAGAATAAGAACATTTTAAAATTATTATAAAATGGATGAGTCATTCTTATCTATTACATACAGATTGTGATACAGATATAAAATAACGCTAAAGGGGGAGATCACGTCCTTCAATTTTGTTACAATCCGTGCAACCTTATTGCTACATATACATTCAGCAATCAATCTCTTCAGTTTATGACTGCCTGCTGGTTTCCTCTTTCTTTTGTCCTCGGTCTTTCTATCAAACAGCCTATTAGAGAGCGCTATCTTACCTTCTGCAGTTGTATCTGCAGCTGCATGACGGCGCGCTCGAGCCTGTAGTTGTCCGACACGAGCTGTGCCCAGCGCCGGCGCAGCGCCCGCAGCCGCGCGCCGCTCGCCGTTTGAGAACGCTTACGCTCCCAGTTCACGGCTGCTATTTGTTTTCTGGAAAAAGAAATGAAAATTAAAAAAAAAACTGTGTGGATGCAAGCAGCAATTTGCCCATGAATGTACATCATCTATTTAATAAATAAAATCGCACTTAAATCTTACAGGGCAGAACTTCAACGTCATTTACGCCATGTCAGACTAACAAATGAAATCTGTATGTATGGCAGTTTGTAAGCTTGCAACAATCAATGCCACAGTCAATGCTGTGATCGAAATAACATCTGGCGGCTTACTGCATCAATATTTACTCACCTTAGCGCCGTGTGAACATTCTGCGACCTGGTGACTAACGCCTGCAGTGTACCGAGGTAGGAGCGCCAGGCCTCAGCGCCGAACTGCAGCTGCAGCTCCAAGTTGAGCACCCTGGTGGCCTGGTGGGACAGCTGGGCGTGTGAGTTGTCTACAGACTCCGCCCATGCAGTGGGCTCACCTAGACGACCGGCTGGCGGTGGTGGCAGCTCATATCTGATAAATTAATAAAAGAATAAAAATAATTGTTTTTGCCCAAATTGAAAATTCAAACTAAAGCCAGGTTGACACTTTACGAGTCAGCTCAGACCGAGTCACGTCCAAGTACACTCATATGAGTCGGCTTCATACAATGGGTGTCCGAGTAAGCTCGGATTACATGTTTACACGATACAAGTAGCGTCCAAGTAGCTCTCGGTCCGAGCTGTCTCTTATTGTGTCAATGCGCCTTAAATCAAGTGTCATTTTAAATGCCTTATCAGGAAATGCCCTCCTCTAATTCCTTCTATTACGTTCTGTCTGATGTGCCCCTAGTCCAAATTAGGCATAGTGTATGTAGATTTCAGCTTTAATACCAATGCATTGATAAAGTGAATAAATAGGTCACTCTGAAATTTCTGGAACACTTCTTCTTCTTCTTAGCGTGTCGATGGAACATGAGAAATTACATCATAGCAGCCCAGAATTCACTTATATTGCAGATTGACTGCCATCCATTAAATCCACTAGCGTGCAGGTGTTGGGACACGCCAGGCACGATGTCAAGTGTGCCATGGTTTGCACTGCACCGCAAATACAGTCTACATCTGAGCTTGCCGAAAATTCCCACCTGACCATGTTCTCCTTACTTCTGCCAACCTGAGTCCGAAGTCTGTTTGAAGGACTTCCAGATCGGCCACGGTAGTTCATGTCCAGGAGGGAGATTTTCGTCAAGCGGGACAAAGGGAGTAGGCAGAGAAGCTTTTTCGCTCCAAAGTTTGCATCAGGCCTGTGCAGGTTGGGTAGAAAGCGGGGCGACATACTTTATAAAACTGCGGCGACTTTTTAGCCTTTGCGGAACTGAAACGTAGCCGTGCATAGGATATCGCGAGTCATGATCTGCGTTTGCCCTTTCAGTGGAACACTGTAGAGGCACATTATTTATATACTGGTTGTAAAACTGGAATTGTGGGTTTAAATTTAAATCAGAAATAAAAAAGTATCACCCATTACCTTTTCATAGACAGGGGTTCCATAGGTAATCTCTGCTGAACTCGCTCCATTTCTCTCTGTATTGCGGCCGTTTCAAAGGCACTGCTTGGTTCAGGACCTGCGTTTTCCAGGTAGTTCTTGGTAGGTCTGTATCTCCTGCACTCTTCTTCCACCATGGCCAGCGCCTGAACACCAAAATTTTTGTGAAAAAGTCAAAAATACGAACAAACCAAAGTTAAGAAGAGGTTATGTTTAATACTTACCGCTTCCCTGACTCCAGGATCATCGTAGCCTTGATCGATGTACGGCAGAGCGTCGACAACCACTTCGCCTGCCATTTTTGTGTATTAAATAACAAACACAAACGAAATTATTCATAAATAAGATCGAAAACTCCACTCGCGTTTGTTTAGGCTTTAACTTTTTAAATTGATTTGACCACTGAAGTATAGTTGTTGTTTTTAAATTTATCCTTAACGGATAGGCAAGCTCTGAAGTATAGTACTCTGGGGTACGTTCAGAGCCGCTCGATCGATCGAAATTTAAACTGGTTAAAAATTATACTGCCCGTTCAGAGACACCTGTCAGACGAAATTTCGACTAGGTAAATTTTTATCCGGCCCGTTCAGAGGCGCACCGGAAGTGAAGTTTTATCTGACAGCAGCTAAGGTGCACGTTCAGTGCGTCCCACTAGTATAAGATTCGATCGGTATAAATATCGAACTGGGTCGACTGAACGTACCCCTGTGACCACTGACGTTGCTTGGTTTTGGGTTTGGATTCTTGAAAATTGGCCTAGTATGGCTTGCTCGAGCTTGAGTGATGAATTTCTGAACGTACCCTCAGATATCATTCTCGTTCATTCGTTCTTTGAATGTCATTTGTTTTTCATCTGTCAATTTTATTTGAAAATGGCGGACGATGCATCGAGCAGTAGCGGCTGCGCCGGTAATTTAGTTGATAATTCAATAAATCAAGATGAGCTGATTATGAAACAACAACGGGAGATAGAAAAAGAGGTAAACTATGAATTTTAATTGGTCCAGCTTCATTACAATGTCTATAGACGGTAAAATGCAATCATAACAATGATGTGATGTTTGTGTTTGTTTTTTCAGATATCAGAGTCTATTCCCCTTGTTGGTGATCTCGAGGACCTTTCGTCGCTAGAAAAAGAATATAATGAGGACCCTGTATATCTTTTGAAAGTAAAAGACCTTTCTTCAAAATATAAAAATATTAGAAGAACCCGACCAGACGGAAACTGCTTTTTCCGAGCATTTTCTTATGCTTATTTGGAGCACCTTCTGACCAACAAGGCTGAGTATGATAAGTTCTATGAAATAGCAAAGAAGTCCAAGGATATTCTCGTTGCTTTAGGCTTCTCTCAGTTTACAGTAGAAGACTTTTATGAGACGGTGAGTTTTTTTTTAGGTTATTTTGTTTGTGTTTTTTACTTTGTTTCGTCGAAGTTAAATCTTTTGTGCGACATACTTAATTGAGTATATTGCGTTGCCTTTCTGAAAGCCTATTCTGTATACTCTCAGCAAATTTTTACTGATTAGATATTGATTTTTGTAACAAGCCTACTGTAATTACTCACATTCTTTGTTCTTGGCATCATGAATGGAAAGAATGTTTATTTCTTTGCTTACAGTTTATGGAGGTAGTGAGCCGGGTCGGTGAACAAGCCTCTGGTAAACCGGAGACCCTGGATGAGGTCCGTACGGAGCTGCATGACAAGTTCAATAAGCAGGGTTACTCCGACTACATTGTGGTATACTTACGCCTTATCACGTCTGGACAACTGCAAACACAGCATGAGTTCTATCAGAACTTCATTGAAGGCCCACGGACTGTGACTGAGTTTTGTAGACAGGTAAAGATAATATTGTACAGTATATTATAGTCTAAATAGTAGAATCTAGTGTCTATGTACCTACTTTATCTTGGTTTTGCTATTATTATCTGTCTGTAATAATAATGGTTTGCAGGAAGTGGAGCCAATGTACAAGGAGTCTGACCACATCCACATAATAGCTTTGAGCAACGCACTCAATGTTGGAGTCCGAGTGAAGTACATGGACCGTGGGGAAGGCAGAGAGGTAATATTGTGGAGTAGTTGTACATATTTCATGGTAAAAGTGTAGATTTTCTTATCATTTTAAACTTTTCTTTCTCCTTTTTAGTAACCAATATCACTGCTGGGTAAAGGCCTCCTTCATCTAATTCTACCCTGTTCTACTTTATTTTTTTCATTTTTATTTATAAAATCCTAGTGTGAAACACAGATCACTCGTTCTGAATCTCCAAAATCAGTATCCTTGCATGGTTTATACTATTATCTTAAGAAAAAAATATTGGGGGCTGTTGAACGGCGGAACGAGTGGTCCGCGAAGCGCTGTTTTCCGCCTCTTTCAGGTCACAAGCTGTCCTACCACCAGCAAAGAAGCTCTTGACTCTGTTCCCAATAAAGTAGACCCTGAAAAGGATAAGTCTGTCACTTCTTTAGTAAGGCTGTAGCTTGTGAACAGTATCTAAAGATAGGGTGATACTAAGGGGAGGAATCTTATTATTTTTATTGATCAACAAGTGGAAATAGACTTTCTATCATCCCATTTTCAATTCAAGATATTTCTTGTTTGGTTTTTTCACCTACATGCAGCTTATCTATTAAGCTTATCACCAGTTGTGACTAATTTGTTGTGTCGTCAGGTAATAGCGCACGACTTCCCCGAAGGCACGGCGCCGCTGGTGCACCTGCTGTATCGGCCCGGACACTACGACATTCTCTACATGTGATCGCCTCCGTTGTCGCCACGCTGCAATAAACGAGATGCTCCTACCTAGAGTCCTGTTTTATTTATACACCCACTACTTACCTTATTAGAATCTTAATAATTTTCGATCGATACCTAGTCCCTGCAGACAGGAGTTTTTATATCGTCAAGAAATGTATTATTGCTGTTTCGTGAATGATTTTTCATACATTCTTCACCAATCCCTCAAGTCAAATTGCAGCCGATTTTTTGGAAATAAACCGAGGTGTAAAGTGTTTACGTAGATATGTAAAACTGTTCATGGAGTATTTTTAAATAAGCTGTAGCTCCACCGGCGCACGCCCTTGAGGCGTAAATCGGACCATGAAATCGAAACATGTAGTAAGTAGGTGTCTTAATTAAATTATTCAATAAAACAATGAAAAATGCTTATAAATATTGTAATGAATCATATTGTATTACAATTAAATGTGAAGCTTCTCAAATTAAGACTGTAACAACAAAATAATAAGCACTAGGAATGCTGTCATCACTTATAAAATTTAAAATACCATTAAGTTTAAATGAGGTTTGTCTTAAAATTAGTTTTAGCGGCAAAAGTATACGCCGTCCGGCTCTCTCTTGGGCTTCATTCCCGCAAAGAACGCCTTTATGTCCTCTTCCTTGACAATCTCCTTCCTGTCCTTGAAATTCTTCAAGAAGTCTAGTAATTTGTCCCTCATTTTGTTGTATTCAGTCAAAGCATTAATTTGCTGGACTCTGTCTAGAGATGAGAGTGCTTGGAGACCCTTCTCGTATTGTGATGAGGCCGCACCGTCGTTTTCCTTGCCTAAAGTTTCGTAAGCTGTAACAGTATCTTCAGGGTCAATCAAAAACAGAACAGCCAAGTCTTTGTACATGGAGAGACATTCGGCGCAAGTACAAAGTTTCTGGCGAAGTGTTGTTGTCCAAAAAGTTGCGCCTTTGTACACCCTCTTGACGCCTCGAGGGCGCACACACGGTTTTGAATCCAATTTTTGCTTTTTGGG
The DNA here is from genome assembly GCA_029255725.1 of Scrobipalpa atriplicella. Classification (NCBI taxonomy): domain Eukaryota; kingdom Metazoa; phylum Arthropoda; class Insecta; order Lepidoptera; family Gelechiidae; genus Scrobipalpa; species Scrobipalpa atriplicella. The sequence continues at coordinate 67,537 of JARACY010000225.1, forward strand.
TGACACATCAATATCACTCTCAGACAATTTCCTTTTATGCTCTACTTTGTTTGTTGGTAATTCATTTTCTTTGTCAGAAGTTGCATTATTAGAATTGTCTTCTTTCATTTCTTCCTCTTGAGGTTTGGCGTCAGCAGACGCATCTGCATTTGCAGCAACTGTTTCATCTTCAGTGTCATTTACAGGATCAGCTCCAGATTTTGCAACCTCTTTTTCAGAAGTCACTGTATCTTCAGTTTCATTAGTTTCTTCTTCTTTTGCACTTTCAGCCTCAGTCGGCTCTGCTATAGTTTTTTCATCAATAGTTTTTGGTTCCAAGTTTGACTCAGAGGCATTTTCACCAGATGCAGTTAGGGTAGTTTGGTCAGAATTTTCTTTTTCGTGAGTTACTTTGCTCGTTTCTGGCTCAACATTATCTTCATTTTTCTTTTCACTTTTGTCATCTTCTTGGTTTTCTTTTGTGTCAGTAGTGGCAGTTTCAGGACTGGCATCACCCGATACCTCAGTTTTATGTTCACCTTGTTCACTATTCTTTGTATCATTTTTGAAAGAATCTTTTCCATCACCACTTTCATCAGGTTTACTTACACTCATCTCTACATCAGTATTTTTTTCATCTTGTTTATCTTCAAGACTTTTATCTTTAGTGTCAGGAACTGTTTCATCTTTATCTTTTGACTCTGCCTCTGCATTGCCATTAGTTAATTCTTTTTTAGGACTTTCCTTAGCCTTCATAATACTTGATAAATCTAAATCTAAATCAGGATCCATAACAATGATCTCTTTATCTTCAACATTGACAACTAGGTCACTGTAGTCATGAAGGAAGTCAATGTCTTCCATACAATCTTTGCAGATCATTTCAGCATAATGCTCATTGCTAGGGACAGTGGCTTCCAAATGGTTTGTATGAAGCCAGTCCTCGCAAACAATGCATTGAATCATCTCTTCTTCTTCAGTAGTTTCTGGGTCAGGGTATGGCCTTTTGCAGTTGCAGTAAATACCACTGAAATTCTGATTGTACTTGTTTTCATAGTTGAGGTCAGTTTTGTTAGGGGTGAATTGACAGGGTTGGGTGAATTTGGGATTACCACAATCGCAGCGGAAGTTTCTCTTGGTGTAGAGCTCCACCAGCTCGTGGTTCTCGTGGCAGGCGAGGCTGCAGGCCAGGCAAACTCCTGCTCTCTTGGTGGCGTCTGAGACAGCATCAGGACAGCAAGTGAGACATGCATAGATGGCCTGCCGCTTCACATAGCCCTGTAATGATAAAGAAGTTTAAATTAGGTTTTCAGGAATTGTCTCAGGGATGGTACCTACTTATTTAATAAAAGATCCCTTTCAGAGATTAGTTAGTCTGACATACAAAGTACTAGTTATAACCTCAACTAGTTCTCTCTCTCAACTCAGAATGGAATAAAACTTAGCTGCTCACAAATTAATGTGGTACATACATAATTGTGTTCAATTTCATATTGAATTTCATTAGGAAAGTAGATCTTCAGGCGAAAAAACTTCTTACAAAATGAATTTCTATCCTTTCTTTTCTTACAAGCTAGGACTTGTCACTTGTTACATCAGTGTTCGTTTTGCTAGCATCAGCATCTTGGTTACTCATTCTATTTAAAAAATTGGTCAGAGAGTCAAGTTCAGGGCGGATAAAGAAATGTAAAATGTCAAATTGGACCGTTGCATCGTCGGCATCGCCTACTGCCAGCCATTTTGGATGCACAAGGGGAACAAAGAAAATGATCTTTTACCTTAGCATATGTGCAGTTCTTATCATCAGAAGCGCCGAGCACCGCGTTAGCATCCTCCTCGAAGTCCTGTTGCTCTCGGAGAACATCCATCATGGTCACCACTTTTCCTCCATCGCAATCCGCCATTTCAGCATCCTCGGACGTATTCAAGCCGTTGGAGGCCATTATTACACTTGTAGTTTTGAACCAAGTTAGATTTTGTGATCTAGAATTGATAAATCCAAAAAAAGAGTGCAAAAGCCGGTTGCAAATCGGCGCCAAAACGATATTTTTTCCGTACACCCGGTCGGTACACAACAAACGATCGACAGCAAAATGCAAAATGTCACCAGTTTTTTTTTAAAATTGTTTCGCAAAGTGAGTGAATGACTACTAAAAAGAACGAACTGAAAGCCTGGTGTTGCTATTTTACTCCCCTTTACACTACACAATTAATTATGATTGCTTACAATATGTTGCACAATTTCGCAGGTATGTAGAATTTCTCTTACGAGCTTGGTTTACAAGTTATAAACAAGTTTGGAGGAGTCCATAACTGGCTCGTAGGCTCAAGATCGAAAACATAAATAAAACAAATACTTTAAATACAAAAAATCAAACCTTTATTTCATAATACAATCAGGATCCACGTTATCAAAAATAAGGATTAAAATTAAAGCAAGAAAGGGACATCTAAATTCTTTTGCCCATTTCCCACGTAAAGAAATCCTGCATCAGGAGTACGAATTCTGTGGAAGTAGGTCATTCCAGGCCAGTAAAGGCTTCTGAGATAGACAATAGTCCTGCCCTGCTCCATACTGAGATTCCAACATCCTTTTGGAATGTCCTGATCAATACCGTCAAGAAAGTCCATGCTGTAGTTATAATCAGCTCGAGTTAGCAGGTTGGTGTTCCAGCGATGTTGGGCCGGTCGGATGTGGTAGTACGACTTCTGGTGCTTCGCTTCAGCTGCAGTCAGACCGAAGAACTGAGGGCTGATGACCACGGTTCCACACGGGCGCTTGATCAGTTGACCTCTCGCACATATCTCTGCTTCATCGGATATATTGCTGATGGTAGCGGCGAGACGACTCTCTTCTTTCATGTATTTACATCTTTCCAGGTCTTTCTCGTCGAGAGATTCGTCGACTACTTTGATTTTCAAGGACGGATCGCCTCGGAACGGGAAACTCGTGAGAAGAGACAGTAGTTTGTACTTCTTCTTGGCTTTGGGTAGTAATCCCCAGTAGAGGAAGTCGTGCGTGTAGTAGTATTTGCGGTCGTTCAGAGCATCGCTGGTGATGCCCACCGCGATGTGGTAGTCAGAGTCAATCGCGAAGATCTGGCCCCAGTACAGCATGTGCGAGAAGTGATTCTCCACCTGAAACATTGCATGGACGGTATAATAATCTGAAAGATCGTTCGATTTTTAGCAGGGTTTTGTCTCACCTCCGAGCTGTTGCTTTTAAGGATGAAGATGAATATGAATAGGTAGGTAATTTGTTTTCTTGACTAAGTTAATGACGATAGTAAGACTTGTTTGAAATACTTAGTTGCTGTTATTTTTGCGAGTGTCAAGTTAGATTTAACATTAAATAAATGGTGAAAATAACCTGTAGAAGGGTGAGAGAGTTCTGCAAACGAGCGATCAGCTCGCTGCTCATCATCTTCCCGTTCACGTTCATGTAGTCCTTGTATTCCCATAGCCTGTGGATGTTTGTCATTATTATTTATCTATTGTTATAAAAAGTCAATACATATACGCTTTGAGAATTAAAAATAATCCAACATTTGAAGAAATGCTCAAGATTGTTTTGCTGTGTTGTTTTGACACAGAACGTCAAGTAATTTTTTGTAAATTTAATGACAAATGACAGAAAATCAATAGAGCTTCTTTGCTAAAAGTTTACATAGAATAGTCACCCGGCACGCGGGTTACGCCTATATCCTTACTGGGTAGGCAGAGCGTCGCGTCAACAGCTTTCTAATTGTTTAACCTGTCCACCATGAAATAACTGAATTCGTTTCATAACTTTTTAAGCATGTTATGTAACGTAAACAGACAGACGTCTTCGCGTATTTTATCGCTAGCTAAGGGCCATATAAACGGAGAGTCCTTCTCGTATGACAATTACACGACATCAAATATTTGCTGGCCCTTCGCGGCCGTAATTCGCAACTTGACCGGCCTACAAACCAGCTAACATTGAAACCCATGGTCGATGAAGTTGTAGGGAACAAGGGTTGGAGTTTTATTGGCGGTTGTACTTGTACCTTGAATCGGAGAGCCAATTTAGCTATTTCCAGTGTCGGGTAGCTTGTTTGCAGACTCGCGGGCGCTTGAAGGAAATATTGCGAGCACCCGAGACGTAAAGAGCGGTTGGAATGACGTGTAAGTACGCCGTAAATTGATCTAAAGAAAGTAGGTTTATGTTTGGTGTTCGTTAGGAAAATAAGCTGTTGATTTAAATGTGCTTTAGCCATTTTATTATATTCCAGCATTGTTTATACAGCTTTGGACACCTAGAAAAAATGTAGAAAAATAATTTAAGTAGCATAATATTATCTAAAAACTACATGTTTTTAAATAGGTGGAGTCGATTTGCTTTCACTATTCGATACGAGGAGCGTTTTAGTTTCGCTACTCGACAAAAGATGGCGCTACTAGTTCCTATTTTACGAAAAAAGTAGAGTCTCAAATCTCAATAAAATTGGTTTTAGGAAAATAAGAAGACAAGATGTTGGTAAAATTATGCCAATATTTTCAAGAATAGCTTAGCTATCGCATCGTTTACTATATTAAAAGTTATTTTGGTTCTATCAAAGATGTTTAGTAGGCGTGTACCCAAACCAAAATAGTAAATCTGTACAACAGTAAGTTCAATTTATGGTTTCTCAAAATATCCTTTGAATACCTAATAATACCTATGTAGTTTCTTTTGTTTTAGACCCAGTAAAAATACCTACTCTCCGCTTGTTATTTTTGTCGAGCGGTCACGTAAGAAGGGGTGGCGGAGTGGACGCCACCTGACGGCTTGTTACCACACCACTAAACATGGCGGGAAACACCTTGCTTATAAGTAAGCAAGTTGTTAAGACAAGAACAACACACATTACTAGAATTACTACGGTATGCTATAACATATTAAGAATCGGTACATAATGCTTAGATCATTCTTCTTCTTTTTTTTTTCTTTGGTGGTAAAAACATGGGAGATTTAAATGTTTATACTGACGTTTCATTTTATATTTCGTTGGAACCGAGTCAAAACGTCGGGATAAAAAGGTAAATACCCTATGTTTTTACCATAAAAAAATAATGACGGAATAAGTTTTAGCGACTTCTCAAATCAATGGTTTACTAATTTAATTATAATGTATTGCTCGATTGCTCTGAATAGGTCTATCCAAATTGAACTAAACAAAAGTTGACTTAGGTATATAGAAATAAATAATTACGTAGATATGTAGGTTATTGGGTCAAATATTTAGGTATACCTATATACCTAGCAAGTTTCTGTGAATTTATGAAGAGTTACTTTTTAAAACAAAGAAGGTGGACTTAAATGGACAACAAACTTCTTGAAATAAAAAATAGAAAATCGTAAATTATATGTTATGTTTTTTATTGATAAACCACGTTTTAGACACAAGAGATGATAAACGAATCAAAACTTCAAGTGCGTCTCATCCTCTAAATCTGAATGGGAGTTATGATAACATTTCCGTCTCACCCCCGACAACTTGTCTATTAAACAATAGAAGAGAATAGCACGTGCGCCAATTACACTCTCGAGGTCTGAGGGTCCTCAAATAAGGAGTGCGATTCGGCACGGGGCCCCCCTTTTAGGGCCCAGGGGGGGGGGCACAAAACGTGCGATCAACACCTCTGATAGTCACCGCACGTGCTAAAACGTGGATTTGTATAATCGATATTAATAGTTGAAAATTTTAAGTAATGGCAATGACTCTTCATAGAGGTGAGATGGTGTGTGTGATAACAATAGTTAAGTACTTGTGACACAGCTGAGGGTAGAGGTCTAGTCTGATAGGAGAACGCAAGTATTAGATAGAAGGGACAAACATATTTATGACTAAATTTTTTTGTATTTCGTTAGTCTTCTCTACTCTTCTTCTGCCTAGCGTTTTCCCGGTCTAATGCTGGGGTCCGCTTTCCGGTTTTTTCTACTCCACTTTGCCTAGTCTTCGGCATCCGCTGGTGTAATATCGTTCTCTTTCATGATACAGATATTATCCGTGTAACCAGCGCTATTAGGTCTGCCGCGTAATCTAGGGTCTTAGACAGTGAGGTCGAGGCATCTTTCTCTGACGTAGTTTGTCGGCCTGCGACTTATAATTATGTCCACACATTCGAAGAAGAGTTTCCTGCAGCTTATCCGCTACGTCGCGGACTCCAAGTTTTATATTTCTTTAGTAACTGAGAAAATATACTATCCAGACACTATATTAGACTTTTGCCAGCACTGGTGATTGGCGCAAGTCAAATACCTAGGTATTTAGTTTGCTGATTTCAAAATCAAATGAAAACCACACTTATTTCGTACACATTTTAGGAGTTACAGCGGTTCAGACTCCCTCTTATTTTTAATTGTGAATTATCCCACAGGTTTGTATGAAAATAATGAAATTTCCAAACGAGTGATCTCTAATTTTATTCCCCATATGCGCGGTTTTTCCAAATACACCGCGAATCAGTAGGGTTGTTTTCAATCGACACCGGCTGTCAGGATGTGAGTGAGCAATCACAAAGCGCGCAAAAACAAAGGTGTTCCCACAACCGCGCCCCAGGCGCAGGCTGGCCCGGCCAACCCGCGCCAGCCAAGCCAACCCGCCAGCGCTAACCAGCCAGCATCACTACCCTTTTTTTCTTTTTTCACTTTTCAGCTCTAATTGTTTTTGAACGCATTCGCCCGCGGGTGCGTTCCGTTTGTAAACGATCCGCCAAGAAAACAACTCCTGTTTTGTTACAACTTTTGTTATTGTTACTAATGTTTTCGCATCAATTTTGTTGTACTTTGTGCTTTAATAAAGATATAATGTGAGAGGGATTATATTATGTTGTTGTAGGTAACAGATATTCTCTAGGTACCTACACAATAGACGTATTATAAACGTAAAATTGTTATGTTAATTTTCAATAGTTAACGAATATTTAATAACGGTTTTTATCTGAATTTGGGTCAGGAATTTACCGTAACATTGAGATATACAAATTGTGCCAGAACAATAGATTTCTGCAACGTGTACGAATGTTAACATTCAATTAACACAAGAAAAGAACGAAATCGGAAATATTTAATAAGCGCTCTCAAAGTCGCGAACTATTGTTTAAATAATCGGAAATCCATTCTCACGGGCCGAAATCGACAACATGAAAGATTCGAGTGCTCTTTTCCCACAATTAAGAAAAGGAAAGATTTTGAAAGCGCTGGAGTGTCGATTTGCGAGTGGTTTAGGAGAATGGGCGAGGATTGCACAATTTGAGCATAATGTATTCTTGCAGGGTGTTTAATCGCCAATGCTCGGCAAACAGGGGGTCGGCCGGGGGCTATTTGCGTGAAACGGATCGCATTGTGCGTGCTCGCGCGCTGTTCGCTCGGCTGACCTGCGCAAGAAATGTTTTTTTTAATTGCTCGATGGTGTCGATCAACAAGCGATTGTTATTGAAATCCGTGTGCAACGAATGCTCGAGAGCTCAGAAAACTAATAAGCCTGAGAACGAGATTGGTTTAATCAAAATGGTGTTCAATCGCCTGGCAATCTCTTTGCAAAAGAACTAGCTCCTTTAAAAGTCGTAATTATAATTATAGTAGATGCTGAACTTAAAATCGGTACGTACGTAATGTACGGCAGGTAGCAATTCTAGCTCTCTACCCTTGTAAACTTAAAATGATATTACATTGTCGTTTCCAATTCAGCACATAAAAAGAACGAGGGATGACAAGCTCGGATGAATGATTACGTCTTGTTTGTAATTAGAATGTGCAATGTTTTTAAATTCTCCACAATCCATACATCGGGCCGCGTGTCCAGCGGCGGGCGCGCACGCGACGCCGCCATAATGATAAACGAGTAACAGTGTTGCCAGGGAATATAATCACGGTGATAGGGTTGCAAGCTCGAATAATTGGCGCCCCGCGGTCTCCGCTGACTGTTTTCATAATAACGAGTGCTTTGTCCAAGCCCACGACACACGGATTAAAGTTTTTGTTTCGAGATTTTGTGTATTTTGGCCCGTGGGGCCGTGGGGGCGACTGTTGTCTAAATAGCACGTGGATTTATTAAAACAAATAAACACCGTGGTTCGTTGAGTAAACGGTCTGAGAGCTCTTTAATTTTGGCGTCAAATAAGCTTGTTTGATTTCTGAACGAGAGAAAAGAAAACACTTTCTTTTCACCGCTCTACATTTTGGATCGTTACATAACCAAAATCATTCTATACAAAGAAGTACCAACTACCAACTAAACAAATATCTGACTACGGGTCTATTATGTGTTTTAATGAATTGCATTCCACTGAAAGCCCCAAAAGGAAAGAACTGTTGGACAAAAAGCGTCCATCGATCTGAAGATAACGGTAGCGCGAGCGACAGACAGACAGACAAACCGTTTGATGGATTGTTGTGGGTTTCTTTTACCACGCACCACCTATTTACATGTGTATTAAAAAAGCGTTGTTTTTTTGTAACAAATTGGTTGGTTAACATTTGATTTTGGTCAGGAATGCGGTACGGTGTTTAAAGTGACTTCATTAGTGGTGTAATGATGCGTCTCTAGCTCGCTTACTAGCTTTTAAAGAATATTATGTGACATTGGACTCTAAGCTCTATTTGATTTGGTTTACTAGCTTAAAGTCCAACATGGTTCTGTTTTGGCTTTTTTTAAATTACTTTTTTAACTACATAGGTACCTACTTGTTTTTTACTCAAAGGAAATCAAATGAGATTAGGCTTATGTTTAATGACTCTGCTAGTTAGTAGGTATACAGGGTGTAAAAAAAAGTACTGCGTTCCTTTAAACCACATGTTCTACTAATGATACCAAACAACTTTCCCAAAGAACAAAAATTTTGCTCGAAAAAAAAAATCGCCTTCTTTATATAAAAGTGCTCGCCACATCTACACGTTTGTATGGAAAAGGATTTTTTTTCTGCTTTGGGAAAGTTGTTTGGTATCATTATTAGAACATGTGGTTTGAAGTAACGCAGTACTTTTTTTACACCCTGTATAATAGAAATGGAAAATATGATCAATCTAATTAAACATCCTATAGCGCAACAAGTTGCTAAAAATACTTAAGTATTAACTATAAAAGTTTAATTCGTCGACATTGGTTAGGTACATACTAATATTACTGCAACAAGTTTTTTTTTTACTAGAAAGATGAGAATCGATTAATAAAATGTAGAGCACAGCAAATAGACTAAACTCCAGTTTGATAAAAGTAACATGGGCACATGGGTAGCTTTCAGTCAGTACAGAACCGGATTTTGATACCATATATTAATGTAACTATTTTACTAATGGACATGCAGCTTCATTTAGTGACTCATTATTATGGAGGCACTCGCTTGTCGCGTCGAATTGCTGCATCTTGCTGTAAACATTGCTATTCAAAACCCAGGCGAACGTGAGCCACTTAACTTAGGCTCAATGGCCTACCTACCGCACGCGTCATGCCTTTTAAAACTATAACATTGCTTTTTAATTGTTGCTGGCTGGTTTGCTGTTGCTGGACAGAATAGTAGCCATGTTTTACTACGCTTGTCGCTAACTAACATTGCTTTTGTTTTAAGATGATGCGCTGATGAGTTAGTTTGTTCCGATGGAACCTCAAAGATGGACTATATTTAGAATCTGCTGCCCCATGAGAATAGGTATGTAATGTACTAACAATTTTCTTTTCCTTTGTTGATTTTTTTGGCTTGGTGGCGCTATTCATTCTCTTGTAGAGCGATCGATTTTGTGGAAACAGATGACCCAATTCTCGAGAATTTCTTGTGGGAAGCTAATACAAAAACTCGACATTATAATCAACTAACGCCAGCCTCTAAACTAAAATGTCAAAAGATTTACTTCCAACAATCTGCTTACCTACATAAAGACATCTAAACAAACGAAATAAATTTTGTATCCTCGCAACATAACAGGGTACAAATAAAGGGTGCGCCGACGGCATCTGCATGAGGTAGAGTCGACACGATCAATTATCGCTATTGTCAGAAACCGACAATACTTTCTTTAACACGTCGTCGCGCCATATTGAGATGTTTCGTATTCGTTACTCCATAAAAGACCCACGCTTCTATAAAACACCTACGCTACGCGACTCATTTCATTTTGGACCTTCGTGTTCGAAATTTAAATTTGATTTTGAATTTGGAGCGCAGTTGACAGGTGCGTTCGGAAACCGGGGCAACCTCCCACTGCTTGCCGACAATGTGACACTAGCGGTGCTCACAATGCAAAGGAGCAGAGCTATTCAGCTTCACGTGTCGCAAACGATCGTAAAGACTTAATTAAATCGGATACATCTCCGAGAATGTGGGCAGATGATTTATTTATCAATCGAGGCACTGCTCCCTCGAGGCACGTTCTCGCATCGTATTCACAATACACAATTAAAATGTAGAGTTCAATAAATGATTATTATTGTCGTAGTGAAGTAACTCAACTCATGAGAACGTTTGAGTCATTTTATTTTCTGAGAAATATCGTAGAGCTGTTGAAGTACGTCAAAAATGTATGAATTTAAACTAGGTACATCAGGATCAATCAACGATCAGGATTATCAACGTTTCTGTGGCTGGCAAAAGTTACAATTTCCATTTGCCACAATATTTCCATTTCTGAAACATGTTCTTCATTCATGCTTCTATTGTCATACAGAACACTCTCCATAATCCGCTTTTGGATCTCAAACGCTATCCTCAAATAGCGTTAAAATCGCAAATCCGTCACATTCGGACAATCAAAGGGCGCGCAAACGTCCAATAACCTGAACAAAACTGGAAAGCAATCGTTAGTTGCTCACAATCGCGACCCCCCGGCGGTAAAGCCGATCGACTTGGAGCAAGCGAAAAAATAACATAAAAAAGTAACCGAAATGAACACGATTACACACACGACACGAGGCATAGTGCGGCTGCGGCCGTGACAGATGGATAAAAAAAAAAACTGCATTCTGAAATCTCATTATTGTGATTTGCGGGGGATGAACTGTCAATTGAGCGAAATTGAGCGGTGAAAGGGTAGAATCGGCTTAAAGTCGTAATGATCTTTGAAGTGTTTATCTACTTCTGTTCAAATCATGTCGCAGGGCAATTAGGCGGTTTAAAATGCCGACACCAAGGTAATATCGGTCTGGTCGTGTTCTATCGGGGGGTTTATCGACCACAAAACACACATAAGATACGTCATCATTCATTACGTACGGTGTAGTACCCTAGTACTAATATATATTCTGTGGATTAGGTCTTTATTCTTTTATTTTATTACGTAGGCACCTCACTTACTAGATGATCAACATAGATACATACTTCATATTCTCATTTTGATTATGCTCTACCATTCATTTCACTCAAATAATGAATTTTATAGACAGGTTTTATTCCAGCGCTTTTAGATTATATCAATAAAACCACGTATAAAATTCGGCAACAAAAAAGAAGAGCGAGAAAAGCGCGACACAAAAACCAACAAAATATGTACTAACAAAAGCAGAGAGTCTGCCTCATTTACTGTCAAAATGTATCGCGCGCCGATCAGAAAGTAAGTTCGTGTTTCCCACAAACGAACGTAATTAAAAACATAACATTCAGCGAGGGCTTGTGTTGACCAGAGGTGCGACAAAAATGTTACTTTTTCGCCATGAGGGGAGGATGAACTTCACTAAGTGAGGGATTTCGGATCGAACTTTTTAAACTTGTTATATGGCACAGTTTTATTACAGAAACATCTGTTTTAAAAGTAAGTACTTTGTTATTTTCTGAGAATGAAGCCATAACTTGCAAACACCGTGAAAAGGGTCCATTATTTTCAAATGTAATGACAGTTACAGTGGGCCGAATAAGATTAAAAATACTGGCCGCATAAGAGCATTCGAATTTCAAAACGTGATACAATTTCATCAGCTGCCAGTACCTGCAACAAAGCAATACTGAGTACAAATTCAATGAACAATACCGTACTAATAGTTTTCCAATGGCTTCTTTCAGTGGCTATAAGTGTCAGCGGGGTATATCCGACAATTCGCACTTTCACACCTGACGAAGGCCACAGTGTAACTTTTTACAATTTCTTCGTGAACAATTGCAGTATGTAAACTCGATGGAAGTGTTAGTGTTACTCTATGGAGCACAGGATTTTGAAAATTTGAGCAGCCAGCCAGGTGCGATGGTAGACCGCCGCTTGTTGTTAATAACACTTAAAGGTGAAGCACGTACCCAGTATATTTATTTTGGAAATAACAAATAACCCATTGCTTTGTATTAAGTTAAGCTTTTGAACTGAATGACTTCAGATGTAGAGCTTAAAATACAAAATCGCTTGGAGGATAAAGCACATAAAAACAGAAAATATTTATTTCTTTTGTTTTTCTATTCCATTTCCTCAGTGGTTTTAAATGAATGCCGTCCATTGTCGCTAAACTGCTCAATTGGGCGTTCACGAGACCTCTATTGGCTTTGAAAACAGTTTTCATTGTTGTGCAAAGTCCCTTTAATTTCAGCCAACATTCTAAATTCTAAATTTAAAAATGTTATTCGAAGATTGAAGAGTGCTTGATGGTAACAAAGGGGATAAAAAAGTATCGGAACGGAAGGAAGGAACGGGGAAGTAGAGGGCGCTGACTTCCGCCGGATGAGTGTCGCGCGCTCGAGAGCCAATCCAAGATGGCGTCGCGGCCGACAATATTAATCAATATTTCAACAACATTAGCCGCGAGTGAAGACGCTGCTTGAGATGAGATGAGACACCTACTCCACCGGTTTAGCTTACTCTGAGGGAAAGGGGGGTTCTTTGATCTGTTTCATGAAACAATGGGCTTTTGTCTTGGACTTTTTGTACCTGACGATACTTAGAGCAAGTCTGAACAAAAACTACCTACACTCAGCTTTTGTAGTACAGACTTCCTACTCTGAAAGTATCGATAAATTAAAGCATGTAGCATTATTTAACTCCACAAGGTATTTTCCCTAGAGGCAAACTGTTTTCGGACATATAATTTCGAAACCAAATTCCTTTTGATCCAAAAACATAACATTATGATTTGTTACATCACAAACATTCTCATATCCGCTCCCTAAACAATACTCGGATCCCGCTGCGCTGGCGCACTACGAGTAACAACGCCACTTCATTAAGTTCAGTTCGTTCGAGGAGTTTAGTTCATTTTATTTAGCTATAGAGGACGCGCAAGGGCGTCTGCAGCCCGCCTAACGCCACAGGGAACTGTTTGCACCCAGCCTGGGTGCTCTCACGTACGATTTCATTCTAATAGACGTTGAAATAATATGACTCCGAATCTCATTGAGATTGTCCCGTAGGTCGTGAAGCTCAGTGATTGAGCTTGATTGATCCCAGTCTGTTCGTTTCTTTTTAAACTTTACCAGCCTTAGCTACCAGCTGTCTTGATCGCGTTTTTTTTTCTGAAATTAGGTCGGTTTTATAGAGTGCTGAGTTTAAAAAATATTTATTCTCATTATTCCTGCTTCGCTTTAGGCATACATAACCCTTCAACAGATATCAAGTAAGTACCTACCTAATTAACTGACAGGTATAAGAAATAGTTCCCACAGTTTATCTATACCTACTCATACCAAATTAGGCCATTTCTCTGTCACAAACATGTAGAGTGTTTTAATTTAGGGCGGAATGTTTATTTGTCCACACACTGCGCGGTGCTTCACACACACAATTCTCTGATTGCTTCACTTCAGAGGCTTCCCTTGTCTCCTGTTGATGCACTCTAGATAAGTGCATATTATGGCTTCCTCTTCACAATGCCATATTCTTTCTGGTGTGCTTAGGTTACCTTTTTTTTTGTACAAAATCGTGCTAGCATTCCTATCGATAAACGTTTCTGGACAATGCTCCAGTCTGTTCCTGATTAAGTATTCTTAATGAAATCATAGCTCTTATTTGCACATAATAATTAAATTTTATTTTATTTGTCAGCGTTTCATCAGCAAGTTGAAAGCGATTTTGACAAGCGGGCCAACAAACCGAAACAATGTTTCAGAACGTGCTTCCCGCGCGCCGCGCCGCGCTTTTCCCGCCGTTCCCGCCAGCCAACATGGCGGATAATTGCTCCAATCTCACCGAAAACACGCGCCAACTCGTATTTATTTATTTACTTTACTATTTACTGCAACAATAACGAGTGCCAAGCAACGGTTCGTAAAAAAACTTGCATTTTAGTTTTCATCTGTTTCTTTTGTCGTTTGATTCAAGTGTTGATTTTGATTGATTGTGGGAGCCTTTGAGTGCGCTCGAAATTCATGTTTGATGGCTTGTTTCTTGGATTCGAAGTTATCATGACAATAGCAATCAATATTTTGATCACAACGTAACATAGGGCAACACAAAAATCTTATAAAAGTTTTACTAAGATCAATCATTTACGAACGTGATTAAATGCAGGTATAAAGTTTTCTCTAACACCAATGCAGGTAATATAGAAGACAAAGACACGTCATTGAGATAGGGAACTAGGGAACTTTAACAAGATTTCTCGAATTTTCCAAAACTAAAAATATCTCAAAGCAAATAAGTATAAAACATAACCCTGTGTAATTGGGAGCAGAAATTAGAAGAGTAATTTCACTGTTTAAAAAAAAGTACAAACTTGATTGTAATTATGAATATGTTGCATTTATTTTTAAAAAACTAACTGCCGTTTCCCTGGAGTGTAGACCGTGGGTTCACCGCCTGGGCGCCTGGTTTCCGCTGAGTCGGCCATTGCGCTGGTTGTTAAATATTTGTCTGCCGCTAAACACGTCGGCAGCCGCGATCACCGGCACTCTCGACAAGATGCTAGGGACACCATGACTTCTTGTGTAGTTTGGATACCTTGCTTGCTTTGCTTCAATGCCGAAGAAACACTGAAGAAACCCGGCTGCCTTTACTTTTTCAAGTCTGTGATTCTGTGATGCTGTTGCCCGCGGCCCGGGATAGGCCATACTAATGCAAATCTGTTGATGAGGATGTTTGTGTACTTTAAATCTTGAAAATCCATAGTTTGGCACTTACTTCGCATTTACTTTTAATAAATAAATATTCGCATACTTCATTTTGATGTGTTAGACATTTCAGTGTCCATACCAGGCATTGAATTGAAAGTGCGTTGCTGGACATGAGACTTTCAGGAAACTGTCTGCTTGTTTCAGACAGACAGTTTCCAGGATTCTTTGAAACATGGTGCTCTGAGTGTGATTGGCTCAATCGAGCGCCGGCACGCGCGGCGGCGGCTGCTGTCACTGCTGCTACACAGATGTAGGTAGGTATACGTTCATGCGAATAATCTGTGGTCCAATGTGACTGTTCCAACATGGCGGCTTGTACACACGCACAGTCGGCAGGTGGCAGCAGTGGCAAGCCAGGTATTTTCAAACTTATTTAATATTTACTTTACAGATCGATCCTGGACATTAAATCTGGTAAATAGTGTTAAAGGCCTACAAAACTCATACACCGAGGTTCACAGTGTCGTTGAACACGACATAATTATCTTGAAAGATAAAAATGAGACAACTACGAGTATCAAAAATGCTGCTTGCTACGCCGTAGCCCGTAGCAATAGCCGTAGTAAAAAGTACCTAATCATTTCATTGTTCCATAGTTTTGATACCTATCCAACCTTTGCTTAAATTTTTTTATAAATATTTTCACGGGTGGATTTAACATGATTTGTCTTCATTTGTAACTAATCTTTATTCAGATAACTAATCCTAATTCTTATTAAATACATTTTAAGAATTTTACCGTCAGCCTTAATGAAATCAACTATAAAAGTAGAGCACTAGTTTAATTTGACTGATTTATTATTGATCACACAACTACACATAGCATCTAATACTAGGTACTGGTACTAGCATCTAACCTATTTAGATACATATTCCATACATGGCATGGTACCTACAAGCTGCCGGCTGTCATATACTTACTAGGTGCCGCTGTTTGTGAAAACAGTACAAAACAAATGCCTGCGCGCGTGCTGGGGGCGTGGCAGGCGGGGGCGGTGCCGCGTCAGTGCTACTGAGCTAGCCTGAAAACATGCTACCTATGCTGTGATGCTGGGTACAGGACATAACCTTGCTTGATTGCCAGATGACACATTTTTTTCGCTTTCCTATCAGCCAGTGCCCTACTAAAAATCTCGTACTTCTAGTAAAAAGTGTATCTTGTACAGAGGCAATTCGTATTTCATCTTCTAGCAGCCCTTAGCCTCGAAGCAGCTTTCAGGATTAACGACAACGGCAACTTATGGTTACTTACAAGGTTTTTTCTATATTTGATACAAGAAATGTGGCATAAGTTGGACATAAGCGACTTTTAGTAGGCCGTCGACGCTTTGAATACTGATTAAGTAAGAATGTTGAGTCGTGATTTTGGTATGGATACTATTGAAATTAAGTAAAAGTTCTGTGATCTAACTAGGTAGGTACCTACTACGTACTACCTAACTTCATTATCAGATTTTTTGTGACTAATCAGGTATAATTTGAGAACCTTGGTTAAATAAACCATCATTACCTACAATGAATACTGTTCGTAATTTTCATTGAATAAAATTTAGGGCGGAGTTAGACAAAAAATTCAGTTGTAAAGCTCAAAAATCTCTGAATACAACATGACAATGACAAAACAACCACTAATGGTTCGAGCCTTTTACTCCAATAAATATTAACATCAATTAATCAGAACATCTATTGTTACACGTGACGAAAGAATTTGTCAAAGTTTCACAATAATAAATTGTTAATAATAATTTACATGCAGTTGCCGTCACAGCTGCTGCAATGTTTGAGCAACACTAATTATTACACCGCACTAAATAAGCTCCAAACAACGCGTAGAAAATTGAAAAAAAAGTGTTTATAGCCCATGACAGATCGAGTTAATTTCTGTTTTTTAACCCTAGCGTAACCCTATCGCATGCATTCCCTTACGCGAGCTGACAAAGTTACCTGTAATGTAACGTGAGACATGGAAAAATATGTCTTGCTCCAAGTGTATAAAGATCAACGTGGCCGCATGAATGAATTGGTGTTGTGAGTGTTACAAAAAGGAGGGGTTCCATGACTGGGCGTGTGTGTCGAGGCGGGGCTTGGCGCGGCGCGGCGGCCGGCGCACAGTTGGTGGCGCGCGTCCGCTCGAGATGCCGCGCCGCGATCACCGCGACGATGACGCCGCCGCACAGCTTCGCCATCCGCGACCTGTTCCCAGAGGCGTCCTCCCGCTCCCCCTCGCCCGTCTCCAACCCCTCACCGACCCCGTCGGACTCCGACGAGCTCGACGTCACCGGCACTGGCACGCCACCACCCACAACCAGCAATGAAGACAAAAAGAAAAACGAAAAACCGGCCTACAGCTACAACGCCCTCATCATGATGGCGATCAGAAGCAGCCCAGAGAAGAGGCTGACCTTGAACGGAATATACGAGTACATCATGAAAAACTTTCCGTATTACAAGGAGAACAAACAGGGCTGGCAGAATTCCATTAGGCACAACTTGAGTTTGAACAAATGTTTTGTAAAAGTGCCGCGGCATTACGATGATCCCGGCAAAGGGAACTATTGGATGTTGGACCCGTCGTCTGATGATGTGTTTATTGGCGGCACGACGGGGAAGCTCAGACGACGGTCCACGGCAGCGTCAAGATCTCGGTTAGCAGCGTTCAAAAGAGGTGCGATACTTCATCCTATGTTTGGGAATCCTTACGCCTCTTTGGTGGGGTTGTATCCTCCTTTGCTGTCGGTGTACGGAAGGTATGCGCTTCCAAGTCCGTTGTTGCGGCTGCCCCCGCCGCCACCGACGCCCTACCACCAGCTGTATCGGCGGATCCACGGGTTGGCGCCGCCGATGAGCTCTCCGGACCCTGAGCCGGACTCTCCGATCATGAAGCACAGTTGAGGAATTGTTGCATCTCTTGAGTTGTACTGCCGAGTACCCCCTTGAAGATGAAGGCTGGACTGTTAGTGATGGAGTGTTTCAGACTGTGATAGGTACGAACAAACGGTGTATTATAATCGAATTATGTATCTGTAAAAAGTGGTATCGCTATTTATTTATTAATGTTAGAATCTATTTAATGATTTAAAGGTTAAGAGGCTTAATTTAAGTTAATTGAGCAATAAAAGAAATCTTGGATTGGATTACTATGAATATATTTTTTCAATTAATATAAATTTAAACTTTACATTTTCGGTGTGTGGCCCTTAGAAAGTACATTATTAGGTCAAAGAGGACAATAGTCTCCCTTAACCACCTCAACTTAAAAAAAAGATTTTACCAATACTTATACCAATGTAAAAATTGAGGTGTAGTCCTGTATTTGTTTGGTATGGTAGGTATTCCTGATTATTAATTTTTTCAGTTGATATGAACGTTAAGGAAAGGAAATCAAACACATTTTATTCATAGATCTTAATTTTTTTTAATATACCAAGATCCAACAATATTTGAAAGTACAATGTAGAGATTTTGCAAATTATACGACTACCAAAACTCAAAAATATAAATTATCACAAGCATTATGAAATTAAAACTTTATGACTCTATAACATTGTGATTGTGACAGGTAGCCTCAATAAAAGTTATGTAAGCAGTCATAAACATAATCTGTAGCTAGAAGTTGGATGGGATTTGGGCAGTGCGTGACGGTGGTCAGTCGGTAAATACTACTGAGCGTCAGCTCCAGCTGAGGAACCGTCCAAATAATTGGAATATAAAGAAAATTTACGACAAAATATTATGAGGTCTTCTGAAATAGCGCCGGAGTGAGTATTGTGGAGGAATTCTTGGCACAGCTAAAACCGCTATGTCCGGGAAACACAATAGAGGGTCACTGACTTAATAAAAAAGTATCTTTACCTATAGGTACTTCTAAAAGAGTACATACCTATATTTAACAGTCAAAAATCAACAGTCAATATAAGTATATAATATATATCTTTTATTAATAATAGGCTAACCATTTTGTCTGCCAATTCACCTGATGGAAAGATGCAGACGAAGAAGAAGAACATAGGTAGGTACTGATGTAGACTCTACATTTGTCAAACTGAATTGAAATACTGAACCGTTTTTATTTTTTTACTTGGAATGGGTTAGCTCTTGACTCTAGACACAAAGGTAAGCGATGACCGTGACTGAGTCGACGATGGAGCGAACTAACCCAGAAGACGCCTGTTAAGGCACTGGTAGTCTCACGCACCGACGGAACACAGCAAGCTATTTGGCGCCGGACTCCTGCAGCATCGAATATATTCTTATTAGGAATATTATTTAACGGCAGGGAGCAGGGTGCTAATTAGATAATATTCCTGCCTTCCAAACGAGTCAATTTAAAATTTATTTAGGCATTAAAATGGTTACACTAGATCTACACAGTGAGTGAAACGAATTATCTGTTGGGTCAAGATTTCTGGCTTGCAAAAATTTCGATTACGATTATATCCACGCTTGTGTTGAGCTCGCGTGTGTTGGCCTATAACGTGTAATTTACAACAGTCATCACGCCATAAAGCCGGTGTTTTACCGGTGCCATGTGGCAGTCTGGAGCTACCAGCCTCTGCCCGCTGCCAACGAAAACAGTCTGCAACGTGATACGCGGCTAATCCCGCACTAGCTCATCCGACATAAAACATCTTGCGTGCAGAAATATTGTGAAAAGCAACGCCTGCGCAGGGCGGGGCGGAAGATAAATCAGAGACGTTTTCTCAGAGATGTTGGGGATTAAATAAAAAAAAATTTGGTGAAGTTTAGGAAAAAATGAGCTCTTATGGTAAGTACCTATTGGAAATTAAACTCTGATCATGATTGATTTTCTTGTAGTACAAGGTCGTGAAGGCAAGGGTTCAGGTTCTGTTACTCTACATACATGATTGTACGTATTATGCAAATTTTTCAATTCATTCATGCATGGGACCATATAGGACCATTATATACTTGTGATTCAAGTTTGTCAACGAGCTAAACAAGTTTGTCAAGTAAGAGTTTGAAGAAAAAGAAGAGTCAAATAGAAGATCTTTAGAATAAGGCATTTGACGATGCAAATTCATATCGCAGTAATTTAAACCATCAGATATTATAGGTGCACATAACAAATAGCATTCAAAATATTTCTCCTGAACCCCCAAAACATCCTGCACCTGGCGACTCTACGTTTGTTCCCGCGCTTCTCAAAACAATTACAATTAGCCACAAGACGATCCATAAACAAGAGACTGCTAATCCCCGCAGCTCAACACCACCAGACACACCACCGGCCGACGGTAAATAATTGTAAATCTATGTCAAAACGCAACGACACATACATATGTTCAAGGATTACGGGCTCAAGATTAACCCGTTTCTGAACGAAGTTCTGCCACAGATTAGACAATGTTTTATGCCCGTTCGTTCGGAAATGACGACTTCCCACCAAAACTGTTAATCTGGACTAAAGTATGGTGATGTCGTGCATTTCGTTTTCGGGAATCTGCCTCTAAATATGGATTAGCTAGTTTGTTTTTGTGGTTGTCGATAATACTGGCAATTAATTAGTGAGTTTTAAAATGGTTGACATCTTACAGCCATGCTTTTTCAACATCTTTTACGAAGTCTCCTATAACTTTCTAAAGATTAGTATTTAGTATTGTGCTGCAAAAAGATTTACCGAGTAATATTTTGATTCATTCACGTGACAAAACGAAATCATAGGAGATTGCAAAATTGGTATGGTCAATCCTTTCAACATATTGTCATCTCATCAGTTAATCTTGCCAGAAAAAATACAGCTTTGACCGTCGCTGAATGGACACAATCGGAAATATTTATAATTCGTACCATTTGGACGTCTTTTGTACATTGTTTGTCCACATTTAGTTTATTCATACATTTCATGTTTATTTGCACACATTGCCATGAATAGGAGGTTTACCCTTTAAAGCGGATGTTTTTCTTACGAAATTGTGTCTCCGGAATAGGATTTGTGTATGATTATGAATTTGGCGATGCAAAAAGTATAATAATTGTAGCATTTCGTGCCATTCATGATTTAAGACATTTTGAATAAAATCTGTGTCATGTGAATCGAATATTTGGTCTGCAAAGTCTTTTATTGAATTTGGTCTATTGTAAGATTTGTAGTGGGCATATCGGCGATTATAAATAAGATTTCAGTTGGTTAGTCGCAGAAATGACGACAATATTGCCACGATTAATTTTTCGAGATGTATACAATATGTACCTATACAACGAGCGGACATCATTATGTCTTTTGAAAATCATAAAGGTCTTACGCATTATTTAGCACACGTGCAATATTCTAAACTTGGGTCATTTCATTAGGAATTATTCTGGCTTTAGAGTTTAATTAGAATAAAGTAAAATCTAATTTGATACTGAAATCAGTTACAGAAGGAAGCGATTTTTGAGTAAAAATAATTAAAGGATATAAAGTAAGAGACCAACATGAGACTATAATAGATCAGAAAGAAGAAACAAAATGTTATTGTTATTATAGTGTAGGAGATTGCGCATAAGAAAGAGAGAGCTGGCGAATAAAATACTCTACGAATGAATTTTTTTTGGGACGATGATTTCAGACGCCATGTTATCACATTTACTGTACTTATAATAGAAAGTGGGGTATAACTGAGAGGTCTGTTTATCCAGTTAATAAACACACGTTATGAACTCTTCTCGTTTCGTCTACATCACATCAACTGTTCCATAACATTTTACCGTTTCTCGGAAGCGGGTTTGTTTTTGTAACTGAAATAGCACTGTTTACTCATATTTGAACAAGTTCTTGGATGAATTCGAGTGATTAAAGCGGATTGAGACGCCCTTCCGGACAAGAGTGAGGTAATTGTAAACATTACTCTCTAGTTGCGTAATGTAATCATCTTGCACTTAAGGACTGTTTTAAGAAGTTAATTTTAGAGGTTTTTGAAGCTGTCACAAAATTTTCGGTAGAAAAGAAAATTCCTCATGTCCTTTTAAGTATCTCTTTGGAAATTCATATCATAAGTCTGCTTTTAGAAGAACAATATTAAATAAATATGGGTAAAAATTTTAGAATATTAAAAAAAAATTAAGATGCATCCAATTAAACAAGCTGAAACACCTTACAGTCTTTCCGGAAACTGTTTTCAGTAAGTTTACAGTAATATCAAGCAGGCTAACACGAACCAACGGCGGCTACATCAAAGCCCCACAATCGCCGAGATCAAAGAAACCCGCCGTGAGGTGGGCTATCGAACCGCGAGATTTTTTTAACTATCTGTATTGAATATTGGCGTCTAATGAGAGTGATATTTATCTTGATCAGCTGATATTTATTGTTGGTTTTCGATTAGGCGTTATTAATAAGTTATTGAATTATGAAGATAGCCGGATAGAGATGTAGGTACTATTCCGCAACCGCAACATTTTCACCAATTTATCAGAGAAAGTTGTTTTATTGGTAGGTACCTACAGAAAATTTTAAGGTTAGGTTTGCAACTGAACATGAACACCTCTTTTTCTTTCATAACTTGCAGGATGAATTTAAGTTTCCTACTCCTACTTACTACTATTTTATTGGTAATTTTATTATTGTAGCTTTGAATATTATTCCACAATAATCTTTATTAATATGCGTAACTTTCCCTATATTTACTTCTCTAAACTCCCTTTATCTTCAATCGCACAACTTTCACCCTCATTATTATTTTTTTGCACAGCAATTCCATTACACCGTAAATAAAGCACTTCACGGACAAACAAACTCAACATCTGATAACTTTTGTTTGGTGTAATTATGGTATCGTTTCTCCTTCCCCATCTCGAGTTACTATACTTACGTGTGTTTTTAAACATTTTCCGGAGAACAAATGGACGTAACCCGATATTTTCCGTATTTAAGGATAATTTACTCGCAGATAGAGTCGGTCAGTGAGTGAAATCACGCGGGTAATGTCATTGTTAGACGGTTTTTTTGGGATTAAGTGTTTTGGTTTTGGGCGCGTGTATGGACAGCAAAAAATTTGCAAATCCTCTGTGCATATTCTCGTATTCTCTCTCTTACAAGTATAATGAAGAATCGGTTCACCTGTTGCCCTACAGCGTAACGTACCTACGCTTACGACAACGTAAGTTAGTCCAATGAAATAATGCTTACGTCAATGATATGCAAACCAAACTATCTATTAGTAAATAAAAATGTATAGGTAGGTAACCAATTAAAATTTCAGGTGACAAAATGACGACTTGATATTATCATATTGAGGAATTACAGTTTACTTTTTGCCTCTAATAATGTCTCTACATTCCTTACAAGACTTATAGCAGCAGTAACCTTAGCTCATTGTGATCTGATTGCACTCATTGGACCCGCGACTCCTGCGCACACGCACAGAGGGGCAATTACCTCGTTGCCCCTTGCCCTGCGCCAGAGCAAAGCACCTAATTCAATCAGCTACGAACTTGCCTGTTGGCTTGCTCTAGAATCTAGTCTCTAGTAGAAATTTACAAAATTATGTGGTGCCAGGGTAGAATAGCAACATCATATTATCATTACGCAGGTGTCCAACTAAGAGATGTTTCCAAGGAATGAGCAACAGTGTTTTCTTTGAACGTGATGACATCTCTCTGATCAATTCTTCTATTGGTGGAAGCCCAAGACGCTAAATTGCAATACTATTTTGCAATATTGCTTAGGATAAGGCAAGACTCGAAAGTTTAAAGATATAAATAGTTGAAATACAGTCCAATGAACACGGTATCCACTAACAGCAATTGTTGGTCAAAAATTCATAATTGGATGATTTCTAACGCACTCATAACGATTAGTTACTTAGCACCCCTCTCTGCTAAACTAAAATTCAACTCAAAACTCAGGGGTCGCTAACCGTTTATATGACCTTTGCTTTTGAAGTTCCAAATACTTTATGTTGGTTTATTATATATCTCTACGAAAGCCTGTAATGCTGCATATTGCATCTATAGTAGTAAAATCAGTGTGCATTTCTAAACATATTTGAAAAGCTTCACGTCAAATTACGAGTAATAAATACGCAACCACAGATTCTTTTTCACTTTTATACATTTTAAAGCTATGACTTTGTCTCTCTCTGCCTCTGACCGTTGGTCGGGCGACGGGTGACGGCTACCCGCATGTCCGCGCTAATATAGCAATTATAATAACTCGCCACGCCATCCGTTTGTTCATGAGCACGATATACAGAGTGTAACCAAAAACAAATAAAATAAGTTAGTGTTGATTTAGCAAGAATTGCATCTTTAATTTAACATACTTGTTGATAGTTTTTAAGGATGAATGAATGAAGGTAGAGTCGTTGAGAAAGGAAGGGTTACCCAGAAACCTGAAATTCTTTCATATCGACGGGATAGCTTACTTACGTTGAAGCCGGAAAGAGACCAGCATTAAAGAATATCAGGGCAAAGACAAAACCGTTAGCGCCGGTAAGATACTTGTCACAAAGTCCAAGAATTTCGGAATACTAAAAACTTCTGGAGAATATTGAAATGAATACGGGAAAGTACCTATGGTTTCACCCTGTAAACGTCACACGCATTAGTATAACTGACCGCGTTGCTTGTTTGCACCCCATCGAATTCGGTCCGTTTAAACTTTAAACACCATTCGCGGGAGTGCAATTCGATTTGGAAACACGCAGGGAAATTGAAATTAAATATAATCTAAGATAGACAGGAGGAAATTCGAAGAGACCTACATTCAGCATTGTTTTAACCCCAATGATAATTATTTTAGGGTTAAGTATAATAACGGTTGTTATCCGTAAGGGGTTTCTCACCTTATACTGTTACTTATGCCCCTTTTTTATCGCAGTCAACCATATCCCAAAGTGATATCAGTCACGCTAGCCTCGGTCTGCGTAAAAGCTCAAACTACCGTCAACAAGTGACGTGTTGTCCTTTACAGGATGTGGTACAAGTGAAGGCCACATCAGTTAAAAAATCTGACTGTACATCTTTTGAGTAATCTGAAGTACCTACCTAGAAAGAGGATCATAATCGGCAGTAATTATAATAAAAGTAAGAAAAAGCTTCCAAAGCTGTGAGTTGTGACCTACATCTGAAAATACTATGTTAATATCTCTCATACAATGATAAAATATTGGATACAAAATAAGTGAAATAAAATGTCATATATGGAACAAAATAATTCAATGATTTTACCAACTACATTCTGTTTACAGTAATTTGGTAATTTGGACGAATATAAAAACATTTGAAAACATCCATAACATCAAATACTATCTCAAAGATATATTCTTTTGACATTTGTTAAAATTATTTATAAGTATTTATAATTTATTATATTATAATAATTATCTGATGAGCTCATTTTTGTTAAAATTAACTGGCTAACTGTACCTAATTATTGTATAATCGCTCTAGTTTGCCAGTTGCACCACACACAACGTTACCCCTTCATCTAATCCTGGTCTTCTAACCATGGTTTATACCAGGGCAGTGGCTCCGGCGATTAATAACAATCAATTTGGTGTCACCGGCCGCGGTAAATCAATATTAATATCAAAAATATATTGCTTTATAATTCCTCCGTTAGTTCAATTAACTGGAACTTTTTAAATCGTTGTTTATGTTTTTATTTTAAAAACGGGTCTGCTTTCTTCTGCTTTTTTTCTGATCTGGTTTCATCAGGTTTGGGGCAGTTGAGTATCACAAAAGTCTATGTATTAGTCTTTTTGTTTCAATCCTAAACATAAGTAAATAGAAACCATAATTGTATGCAAATTAAACTTGAACTAATATTTTTCGAAGGTCAGTGCTGGAGTTTTAGCTGAACATCTCAAAGCATGCTGTTATGTGAAAACCAGCTCCAGACCAGAGATACCAGAGTACAAATTGGCAGTGTCCAACCTATTAACATACGATGTCTACCCTATAAGGGCAGCAGGCTAGATTAAAGAGGTATGTACGACGTACGTAGTACAAATTGGCAGTGTCAGACCTATAACAATAACATGCGCTTGCGCAGCGACTGTTGTGTGTTTGTTGATCGGCAGCAGCGCGCGGCGTAAACAGCGGCCACATCAAACACTGATCGGGTTATAGGGAAATTAACTGTCTTGATAGTTTTTCAGATTTTCAGGTGAAGTTGCATAAACGTTTATAGGGGCAACAATCGAGAATGACAAGAATAAAATCATCAATATTCACAGCTGTATGACATAATATGAGAACATAGAATATTTCAGACGCTTGTTCAGAATTGTGACAATCAGTATGTAGTCGAGTTTCGGTGTAGGTAATGTATTTCGGCATTGGGCTGACAAATTGTCTTTGCTGAAGAAAAGGACAGTCATATCTTAAATATCCTTCGACATTTTTCAAGACGCTCTACATGCCCTACCGAAGTGAAGGAGTGATAAAGTATTTAAGCAACATACATTTCAAGCCAGAATTATCACTATTAACTTGCGAAGATTATTTTTAACGAACGTTATTTCTGTCATAAAATTTATGATTCTATGAGAAAAAAATCTTGATTAATGAAGCAATCATACCAATAACAGTCAAACAATCATCAGCAATAAATTATGTCCATACAGCTCAGCAGATGATGTTATTCGGTGCAGAAAACCGATTAATATATTAAATATTCTCCCAAAATCATAATATCTCAATCAAGCATCCAATATTGATGTCAGATTTTATAGATCTTTATGGGTCTTCCCACGTACCGAATCCTCAACCTATGTTTGGCCACTTTCAACTCACCGTGCTCTATAGAGGCAATTTAATCAAATGAAGTTGTTATCTGACTACTGAAGTAGCTAAATGACCATTACACCACATAAAGATGAATTTATGAAATATTCCACTTCAAATAACTAAAAAACTGGTTCGAATAACTGCCTCATTCGATCGGTTTACCATACAAGAGCTTTTTTATTGGAGTTCTTTTTCAAATGATCAAGATGAGTTAGGTCCGCGTCGGCGCACACGGCGGATTGATCAAACCTCTTTGATCTCTCGAATCACGCGCTTCTTACTTAGATTACTCACATTTACTAACATTACAACTTATAGAAACATCCTGTCTGAGTGAAACACTGCCCTTTAGATATCTATTTAAAGTCGATTATTCCTCAAAATCACCTTTTGTTTTAAGCTGTTCTTGAATAAAATTCCTTGCCTTCGTCCCACATTCAAAAGGTCGTAAGCGCTTAAGGATTTTGATTCAAATTTCAAACCTTTGTCATTACATCATAGAGTCGTTATTGAAATAATCAGTAACCGTTACGTCAGCCATTTTGTATGCGCGTACGCCATGCGACCTGTCAAAACGGTGAAGAGTAGCAGGCGCGCGGTGTAAACATTTACATGCGGTCGGCGGATCTATTACCATTAGACGAGAGACGCTTTGTTCTAACCGGGAATCGAACACTTGCTCAACAAGAGCTGAGCGTTGCAAAAAACGTGATAAACAGCTGGTTAATTAGTCATGCTGGCTAAACTCTGAACGACACGTGGCGCGCTCTGCTGGGCTGGGTTTATTGACTTCATTTTTTGAAGTCTCTATTGAGCGATTAATTGGGGATTTCCAATGAATTGACCATTTTCGGATATCTCTGATGTCTTTATGATTAAAATTGGATCCAGCAAGTGAGGCTGGCTATCAGGCAATATCTGCTTTCTTGGAAGACAACTGCCTAATTCCTCAACATGTCTTAATAGCCAATTTGTCCACCAATAAGTTCCCTTGCGGACCACCGGCGGGCACTATCAGGTTGCTCTCAATTGGAGCAGCAGCAGCGACCTGCTCAATGAGGCAATTACTGCAGCACGACCTCATGCATCGCGCATTGTAGCCATACAAAGGCCATACACTCATACACTTCGGAACGCTAATCTCGTTGATTTTAATAGAACGGAAGTCAGCGAGGACAAGCTTGAGAATGCTAGGGACCGTTATTGGTCTGCTGGGTTGCGTATGGATTTATTCTTTGTTTCAATTCAATTCTTATAGATCGAGATGAATAGAAAGACAAAAAGCCTCGCAGTACAAATATTTCAGAATCTTTCATGCAATCGTTCCCACTCACGTAAACATTTTGTTTTATTTACCTGCATGGATTAAAATGAAAGTTAGCAATAGCATCATTTTGCATAATTTACTATTCTGATAAGTATATTCCCATGTTTTTTTTTTCGTGTAAAATTCGTCCCTTTCTTAATTTAATTAGAAGTGTCCACAACAAACGGCCCTCACCAATTTCCACCAATCAGTACAATATTCCTATTGACAAAATAAGTATAAAATGGATGTTGCATTAATACCATTAGGACAATCAGCGTTTATGGTAAAAGCCCTCAAAATCCGGTAAAGTGGACAAACATCCCGCATCACATCACAAGCAACAATAAAGTTGATGTCGCGATTGTACACATTTGTAACAATTTTGGAAATTGTGGGGTTAAAGAAAACGCTCTATAGGTTTTTGATTCCATATTGTAG
Organism: Scrobipalpa atriplicella; assembly: GCA_029255725.1. NCBI lineage: Eukaryota > Metazoa > Arthropoda > Insecta > Lepidoptera > Gelechiidae > Scrobipalpa > Scrobipalpa atriplicella. The sequence continues at coordinate 96,017 of JARACY010000225.1, forward strand.
AGTAGTGTTGTGTTGGTTTAGGGTTTTATAACATAATTCTATTCTAAAATAAATTAAGATAAATTTAGAAAATTTTGAATTAGTACGTCCCATTTCGTTTATGTAGAGGCAATTAGTTAAGCTATTGGTCATAGGTATGTACTTTAATTTGTTAAGTAATATTAGTCATTTATTTCTTCTTTTCCCAACATCGTTGCTTGGTTTACTGCCTCAATCATCTTCAATTACTTTACTTGATCTTCACGAGATTCTGGTAGTCCATAATGCGGGGTCTAGAGGGGCAGGGCAAAGTCTATAAATACAAATTATTCCATTATGTCTCATAACCTCAACTACTGTGGTCAGCAGTCGGCAGTTGGCAGCCCGCACAGAGGGCAATGTGTCTGCTATTATGTTGATTGTAATCGAATTAGATCTGTCTTGCTCTGAGAGTGATTGTGATTCAGTATCTTCCTCTGTTATCGTTAGTCATTTGATTGACATTCTCTATTTTTTTTGTAATCTATTGATTTACATATAGGTGGACCTAGTTCTTTAACATATATTATATTACATATATTGTTAATCTGGACTGAAAATATAAATCAATTTTGTTAACAGGCAGCGTAAATTTATTTTTTTAAATATGAAACAGTTTCGCATTCTTATTTTATCGACTCTATCGAATACCTCTTTTATCAAAAACAAAAAAATAAAAATGAACAGAGAATGAACTGATATTCGTCTAGGTGCTTCGGTTTGTACAATGGTAGTTATTCCTTATTCTCAGAATCGCTTTATTAATCGAAAATTGTATACAAATGATCTTCAACAACCAGCAATTCATTGAATTAACACAACAAACAACAAATTCAATCATTGCGATTGGCTCTGAAAGGATTTGTGTGATTTTATAAACATTTCCATTGTCCTCGATACGGGCGTATTTGGGACCAATATGTCCTCAGGACTTACAGTTGCCTTATCTTTGTTGGGCTTCATTTAACATAGATTGCTGCTTTCATTGATCTGGTACAATCCAAAGTCGAACATAGAACGAGCTCTTTTACATAATAAGTCGATTGGCTTTGCATTCCCGATGGAGCGTAATAAGTACATTGCATCTGTACTGTGATCAAGTGGTATGTTAGGCTATCAACGCTGATAAATAGTGGACAATGCAGGCTGAATCTGCTGAGTGTCTGTCTAATAAGAGGATTAGAGGATGTGCGCTTTGGAGGGCAATTTAAAACATTGATGTTAATAGTCACATTGGTCACTGTCTTTGACGGTGGTCCCTAAACAAATCATTTCAGAGGACCATGATGCGATTTAAAAATCACGACCAGGGTTAAAGGTGACGAGAGAAGAAGCAATGTATATTATATTCGTATTATTCGTGTGTTGTACATTACATACAGCCACATTAGCGAGGATAGAACCAGTAGCCTTGTATACGCGAGTTTGTTCTTTGTTGTCCGTCTGTCCATCCGTCTGTTCGATTGCTGCGCCATTGTGCGGCAATTGACCAGCAATGACAATATTGCTGGGATTAAATAATGCTGCTCCTTTGTGTGCTCTGTATTCAGGACGATGCGTTGTGGGAAATGTGTTCTTGAGATCGTTTTAATTTTCAAATCTCAAGCTAAATGTATCTTAGCATCAAAACTCCTGAAAAAATCATTGCGTATATTGTCGTCCGTTACAGCCGTTTTCCAATTTTTGACAATTTATTGTTATAGATATTTGTTGGGCCTTATTTGCGTCACATTATACAGAGAGAAAAGTGTTAAAATTATGATTTCAAGAAAAGCATCTGATTGATTGTAATAAATCGCCGCGAGTGTTGGAACAAGATGTTTATTAAACGCGTGGTTTGGCGCAATGAGCGATATTGTGTGTAAACAGATTGCTTCAGCTAAGAGAGGCGTCCAAGTGATAGGAACACAGAGGAAGGGTTGTTCGTCGACTCTACAATCCACTCGAAGAAGTAGACGAGGAAATGTGAAAGGGGAATATAATCAAGGGTCACATGACATCAAAGATAGGGGACGACGTGGAAGACGTTATCTGAGATATTCAGTGCCAAGAATTCTTAATTCCAGATTATAAATCAGCTAAAATATACTAGTCTTCGACTCTTCGCATCCTGTTCTTTTCAGACCTTTGTTTTTATAGTCAAGAACTAACCCATTATAGTAAAAAAAAAAAAACTTCATTCTTAGATCATCATCTTCTAGGAGGAAACTGCATAGGACCAGATTTGCCAGAACTTGGTCTTCGATTGAGAACTAATCTGCTGCATAGATCATCGGTTCTGTAACATACTTGCATAACCGGTTCATTGCCAATTCAGCTTCTATTCTAGTAGACTTTAATGAATACAAGAGCTCTTTGGCTGAAGGCTCCAAGACAAAATATTGCCTATAACAGTTTCTCCGCTAGCTTTCCTACCTCACTCCACTCGTGGTGGTGGTGTCGGCGAAACGCACTCTGCTTTGAAGTGCTTTCGGGATATTTACGTAGTGTTTGTTTATTTGCGCTGCCGCGAGGGCCGAGATATCCACTGCACTACTCGGCGGGAGTATGTAGAATATACCACTTGCAAACTCATTTTTGACGTCTGATAAAAGCCTGAACGAGCCATTGTATAATAGACACTAATCGAAATGAAACTTGGAGGATACAGAAGAAAAGGTGCATCTGGTGCATGCAAGAAAAAAAAAACATTGCTGGAATTCCTAGCGATGACGTCGTCAAATATATTGGATCATTTTGATATTACAATGTTACTCGTAGAAATGTGGGACTTCTAGAATACTTGACCAACAGGAAAAAGTGTTCGATCCTAACGCTTTCAATCATGAGGTTTCCTTTCCTTATAAATATCGACCGTCGACTTGAGATATTTAATTCAATTTATTTATGTTACGTGGCTAGTTATTTTAATAAGGTTTCACTCCATAATGAATTTAGATTCAACGTGATTGCAATTTACGAGTATACAAGTCTTTAGCTAATCGTAAATATGCAAAGCTGATAAATTTGCTTCCTGCTTATGATAATTCAGTCTGCGGCTTCCCTTCGAAGCCATACAAATACTTACATACTGCGAAATACGTAACAACCACACTAATATTCTCATTTATAAATGTTATACTGGAAATGATAAAAAGGCTTTTCAGCTGCTTTTCTTTTCGGGTTTAGCTGCAGAAAAGGAGCCGAAGATGTCACACGATTATCCGAAAACGTCTTCAGCAATAACAGACATGGTGGACGGTTTATAGCGGGCTGTTGCTGCTTTGCCTACCCCTTAGGTAAGTAAAGACGGCGTGACGATATGTATGTCCTGAATGAACACCCTTTAGTTTGTTAAACAGACGAAGTCACTCGTAACAGATAGATATGAATAAAAATATACATACATAATTTTATTAAACCCAAATAAATTTGAATGCGATTAATCGCTTTTACAACATCAAAAAGTAAGAAAAGTATTACGAAACCGTGTAATGTATTGAATGGATATTTTTCCAGCTATAAATCCGTCATCTGACTGGTGTTGTATGATGGATGTGTCCGCGGATCAAAGGGTGCGCGGGCGCAGCGCTGTACCTATAGTGATTGGGTTAGTGATGTCGGTGGTAGGTGACCTTGATTGGGTGCTATATCGATAGGACTTGTCGGTAGTCATTCTAACATCATAACAGATTCAGAGCCTGAATTTCATACGCAATAATTAGTAGAAAAGAACTAAAGCGATCCTAAACCTAGATTAGCTAGATTAGAGTCTCTAGATTAGAGAAATGTTTATTTCCAATTTAAAGAAGAGCAATCTTTCTAGAGAATTCTTTAGAAGTAAGTTAAATTCACGGTGCAGTCAGGTTTTCTGTCCCTGTTTCTGAAAATCAGGCACACCAAAATGGCAGCATTTGCTGATTCTGATGTAACATTATCGATATCGCTAATCAGGCTGCCAACGTACAGGTCTTCAAAACACAGTGTTTACGCGAGTTTGGGATCTGTTGCGGATCCAGTGACGAATGTGGGGAAATAACGCCCATTCTCCCTGTTTACCAGAATCAAAGGGAATTGGTAGAGACTGATGGAAGATGGATGGTATTTGTTTAGCTGATGTCCTCAGATCGCCTACTTCTTCCTTCCGGTCAGTTCTTTTAAGTGTGAGAGCTCTTGCTGAGAGTTTTTAATAAAAGTTCCGGAAACGGTCTGTTTGTGCGTACGCGCAGGTGTAATGACATGATACCACAGATCAGTTAGAGCTATAGATGACTCTACTCTAGTGACTGAAATGCCTAGCTTCAATCACTTATACGACAATTAATGAAACTTGAATAAACCTAAAAATTCTTTTGATTGTGAAAAAGCAGGATCAACAAGTTCCAAAGACCTAGAAGCTGGAAGGAAGAAAGGTCGTTTGAAAGGCATCAGACAGGACCTACCTGAGTGAAAGGTAGTTATTTAATAGCACTACACTATAGCACTGCAGTAGCTTAATTGCAATAATTTGACATCCTTCAGTGTCATCCAAGCAGAAGTGTTCGCACTTCTGTGTTTCGGTCTGAAGGGCAAGAGTGTCAGTGAAATTCGAATTACCGGCATAAGAGACATTCCACTAGTTTTCACGGTGTACATCGCACTCTACTATTTCTGTTTTTTCAGCTGGTAACTACTGGTGTGGTGACACGAGAACCTAGACTAGAACGTTTGATATCAGTTCTGAAGTTTCAGATAGTAATGTTGATGCATCTATATCTTCGTCTGTGGCTCAGTCGGAAGTGGCGGGTCGTCGCGTCTGTTTCGCCGGTTCACCTCGTGTTTACAATCTGTGTTTACAGAATTAGCCGCCGCTTTGATAGCAGCGTTTGATCTGCGCCGCCTGCTTACTGCACTGTGTCTACCACTACCAGTACAATACTAGTACTTACACATATGTTATGTAAACCGTTGTTATAAGATTTGTAGATCTGGGGCAGAGCAGGACCACAAACCACAGGTAGCATTGCGTTACACGTGTACCTCTCAACTTTAATTATCATTATTTTGATTTATATTTATTTTTCTGGTATTAACTATATTTGGCATCATTCTTCAGGTCAGATCACTTCGTTCCACCATGTTTTTTCTCAGTGGGCGTGCTTCGTTTCATCCTCTGATATTTTTGAAATTTGCAGAGGAAACGGTCATATAAGGGACCTAGAACGTGAGATCAATAGCCATGCCATGCAGCGTCATCTACAACTCAGACTGTTTGGGCGCATTTCAATAAAGATTGGCATTTTATTGTTGGAATAACACACGGACTTTTTACCATGGGAAAACTCGTCTAAAGCCACTGGGCGTAATAATTCTCGGGCTCATTACGTCCACTCGACCGACGTCTGAGTGACTCTCGCGTCCCTTGTCACGTTTTTTGTCGTCGGACGCGCGCACGCGCAGCCGCGCGGAAACTGACGGCAGTGTGACATACGTTTTATATTGTTATATCGCATCATGTGCTTTTTGTGACGGTTCAATTAAAATATTTGTGTTTTGGACGTTTGGCTTTGAGCTTTTAACTCTAGATGAAATAAAAAGTTTTGGCATCCATAACAAATAACAAGTGCTGAACAGAGTTTTTTTTTTTTTACCTAGAGATAGGTTTGTGTAGAGTCAATTCTGAAAATCTTTTGAATAAAATGACATATTTTTACCAACATAGTACCTATATACCTTCGTCATATTGCTTATTCTTTGATTAACTGTATGAAGAGTAGAGTAACATTTGTAATGCATTTCTTATGGAACTATTTATGCGATCGTCCGATAGCCGTCCGTTTACCGCACGGTTGCCGCACGACTCGCCGACTGGAGTATTACGATGATGGATCATGTCGTGTTACTACATTTTCCACTGGGAATAATAAATAAATAGGTATTATTTTACCGCGTTTCACTTTCCGCCTCACTCTAATCGGAATGTTTATCAATATTGTCGGACGCTATATTCATTTTATGTAAAACACGTAAAAAATTGGTTGGAATGTGATGGATCTCTTCCGTTTCCATTTTGCGTAGAGACCTATGCTACAGAACAATATATTTCAGCCGGCAATTACTTTTTTGATAATGTTTTTGGCACGGCACATGGACGCACACGCACGGGAAATGAAAAAACAATTTCATTATTGTTCGCGTTTTATATAAATCAACAAAGATTTTGATTAAATAAGTAGATCTAGGTAGGTACTTACTCGTAGCTCTACGAAACATTATTCTCAAACATCCATATAAAAAATCTTTGGTATACCTTCGAAATAATTTCAGAATCTAAAGAGAAATAAATGTAACTCTTCACACTAGCAATATCCAGAAGAAACAAAACTAAAAGGAATGTGTATGTATCTGCTGAGCAGTGAGCAGGTGCTCGTGCTCCTTCAACTCGTAAAAGCAATTTAACGCTGCCAATATTATATCAATTCCAATTATTGTTATGTTCGTAATCTACACCTTATCAAAACTACTTTGGAGTGTATTTTATCTACAAATTTTAATATCTTGTCAGTTCGTTACGGTTCAAACAATGAACTTTAATTTTATTCACAAATTTAATTTTGCATCTGTGTAGCGACGCCATTGTTTCAACCGTAAAGAAAGGCTGAACAAATTCGGTAGTAGAGCGTTTTAGGCAGGTGCAAATGTAAGTTGGTTCCGAAAATATGTTGTTTTTGAGTGTTGAATCGATCATAACTTGATGGTTATCGAGATGATGTATAGGTGTCTCTTTCTTGATCGACAATACGTGTCTGATTATAAATTCTTTACGGTAGGATCTTTTGTTTTTATGCCTCCTGAATTCGATATCAGATATTTTTTTATCTGTATTTCAACTTTCTCCTTATAAAAAAATTGTATTCTAGTTTATACAGTTTGTGTTTGCCATTTTCTTTAATGGCAAGTGTATGAGCTTAATTAGAGTCTCACGAGAAAACATGCCTCGCTTAACACATCCACAATATTTATGTACTAATTTTACTCAAACCAAATGATGTCGATTACCATTTCAAAATAATCAGTTCAAACTATTGTTTTGCGCGACAATGAAGTAGGTAGGCTCCATATTTCAGTCTCTGTTGTCTCTGACTTTTAAATATGGCGGTCACTTGTCAAATCGAACACACTTCCAGAGCGTTTGAATATCTCGTCCTTTGTGGTGAAAACGGTTTGAGTTTCAGTCATATCTCTTTCAGATAAAGTTGATTTGGTTCGTGTTTGTTTTTGACAGCAAATAATATTGTTCTTTTGATGTAATGGCTTTTTTGTTTGTTTCAAACCAGTGACAAATTCTCGTTATTTTGTAATTTCATTTGCTATCTAAATATGTATTTATTCGTAATGTGAATATTGTGATTTGTGGTTATGGGTCATTCTAGAAAGTAACAAGCACTTTGAAACATGTGACCTGTATGACCTTTGTATTTTACGAAATAAGTTTTTTTTTAGTTTCTTTTTAATTATGTTTAAAGATAGAGTGTATGTTTCTACAATACATCAAAAAAATTCTAGTGGTTAACACTGAAGTCTACATGATTTGAAGCTATAACGTAAACAGTAACTACAACATAATGGTGAATATTGTGCTGAAGTAGGTCTTACACGCAATGCTAATACGATATTGTTAGTGTGTTACACGAACCGTCGTTAAATGAATTGGCTAAACGATGTTTTTCTCAAGACTAATGGTTGCAAATGCGCACTCTAATTTTAAATATTGCAACAAAGGCTGACAGTTGACGGTGAACAAATATGGCGACTAATTTTGACAGATGAGCGCGCGTTTTCACGGCGCCACTGTTGCGGAGTTATACTGTTGCTCCAACGGCCATATTGTCCGCCTTTTGTGCTCAACTCGTTCGGAATTCAGAATAAATGAGCGCGGCTACTGATTACAATGTGAATGGCAGGTTAATACGGTTAGGCAGATGTTTTTGTTTCTGCTCAAGCGAGTTGGTTGCGTAGCGGCGAGTGGCGCAGGCGCACGTATTGTTGCTGAACACTTTTTAAACACGAGCTATGATTCATGATTTGGTAATACTAAAGGACCAGACGTCTGTTACGATAATGACAGCGAGCCGTGGAGGAACGGACAGTGTATAGATATTTAAATTCGGTGGCATATCCTTAAAAAAAGGGATTTCTCAGGATGAGTTCACACAGTCACACAGGTTTTCGTGTTGCGGGCCCACAAATTGCGGGCGATAAATAAGGCGGCGGTCACACGCGGCGACTCTTATTGCGGCGCTGATGAACGGCCGCGGCTGATTGCGCGCGCGCCGTTCGCCGCCGCGGCGGTTCGCACCTCGCGCTGCGCCCGCGCACCCTCTTGCCACTAACATGTGACAAACTGTAAAAAGATAATTGGATTCGTGGGGAGATTTAATTTCAAAAGTATCACGTCTGTAACATAAATTATAAATAATGTTTAGGGAAGACTTTATTTTGTATTATAATGTATTGATCGAATGTTTCTTAACAAAGAAATTATCATACGCAAATTCAAACTGTATTCATTTGCGTATACTATTCTTCAAACTTTCTATTTCAAAGCGCTTAGCTTCTGAATGGCGAGCAATAATTTGTCTAAATCAGGAGCATTCATTGCATAAACTAAGCATACTCGTAAGACTAGAAAAATACATGCTCAATAGGAAACAATTGCACAGTGGGACCGCCTGGCTGGAGTAGAGACGTAGAGAAAGACGTTGATTCTCCATGCAGTGATGTTGCAGGAGTTTATGTTCCGTGTCGAATGTCGTTGATTTAATGGTGTCGATATTTTTTGCCGGCGGCGGCGGGGGCGGGGGCGGCCTACTGTGCGACGCATTGTCTTGCGCTTGACGGATCACTTGTTATTTGTTCGCGCCTGAAACGTGAAACGGAAGGTGATGTATGTTTGTAAAAGTAGGTACGTAAGTGAGGATTTTTATTTGTATTCCATATCAATAATAGAAGTCCATTACTAAACTGCTGTTCTTCTGATCTAAGCCTCAGACTGTCGAGCTGGAGTCGTCGAAAGTTGATTTTGACATTTTGTAAAAATTTGTAAGTGTACCTATAACTTTGATATCTCGTCATCTGTCCTTAAAGAGACTCTATGTTATTATTATAGTTAATTATTGCCCATCTAAGAGAGTGTCTAGTTATTTCTACGCCCCCAACCGAGAGGCTCGGAATAGGACGCAAAATTCTAGTAATTATTATTATTGACTTCAATACGCAGTCGATGTAGTTTCATTTCAATCTCGTCTTTGGAAACCTACTTAATAGCAAAATATTTTAATTGTTGCACCGTCTATTCGATTTAACGATCTCATATTTCATTAAATTTATCATGCACATGCAGTTCCTTGATATACTGCGATACAATTAGATGCTGCACACGTGAGTCGCAGTCGCGGGAGTAAATCTTCACCAGTAATTGAGCTGAACGTGTGAAGTGGTGAGGATAAACTTGTTTTATAACTGTAGTTTATTTATATGGATCACACCTTATTGCTATACCCGGTGTAAGGGACAGCGTCCCGCAAACTGAAATACTTGACTTTTTGGCAGAACAAACTTTCAGTTAGCCGTTTAAGCCCTTTTTTACAGCTACTAGATTTCATCGTAATGAAACAAGGAAAAACACGTGATCTGAATAACAGAACTTGATTAGATTTTTAGGTAGCTTACTTTGTCTGCGATTTGGAGCAAATTCTTTATAAGTAGCTCCAATTTCTTTGTCTAGTTTTTAATGACATTCCTGAATTATGAACGCTACTATCCAGCTACTATGCGCCCTGGGAGTCTCGTCACGTGGATTTAACGCGCATAAGTGTGCGCATTGTCGACCATCTTCGCATTGTGCGCGCGCACTGCCGAAACTGCGCTACCGTTGCGTTCATTAGCGCGCAGAATGGGTAATGCGCGTGGAAATCAGCGTAGAAAAGAATGCATAATCGCTGTGCTTTTGTTTAAATCCTGGGTGGTATGTTTTGTCATCATCGCTAGAGATTTTTTTTATATTTTGAAAAACGTCTGAGAAATGTTACAAATTATAGGACACTGATTATTAGTTTAAAAAAGAATATTCGGTAGCACTTACGTATCTTAATATAAACCATCACAATCCACAAACGAAAAACATCAAGAATCACATTGAAGGAAAAAGAAGAGTTGATTTAGTACAGGTTAGCTTGCTCGCGTTTGCATCGCATGCAAAATATTAGTGAGCAATGACGATAATAATGATATTATTGTGCTTTTTAGCGGAAACCCTTTAAATCACACCCATATAAGAAGAACGGTAGTTGAAAAAATCAAATATTAAAATACCATCGCTAGTAAGCTAAAACCGGCGGTTTTATTGAATGAAACAATATCCGTGGCTCTTTTGAATAACACCGTTTATGCATTTCCTATAGATAAGACAATAGGTAATCACGCCCAAACATTTCTAGCAACTGTCTAAAGCCTTGCAATGCTTTCAGCTTTGTCATCCTACAGTGGTTGATTTATCGCCCCTCACGCTGCTGTGACCGACAGAGCTTTGGTGCCCCCTGGTGCCCCCCCGGTGCCCCCAGTGCTAAGACATTATGCAATGCTTTCTTGTTAACGCTGATTCAATTGCAATCGCAATGTGCACTTACTTACTTGCAATGGTTACAGGATTATTCCCGCTTTAACTGTATTACTTGGGATTAGGTTTAGGTTAAAATATTAATAATTTTTTAGTCAGTGCGCAAACTGATAGGGGTCGCTCTGCTCAGTCAATGAAACAGAATCACTTCAACAAAATTATTGTTTCAAAAAAAAAAATACTGTCCAATCCAAATTCTTTCAGGATTAAAAAATTAAATTGAAGAAAAAAAAAAAAACACTTTCCCATTCATAATGACCACCTCGACAAAAACTAAGTAATATGAAAATTTAAAGATATAATTAAACCGAATAACTTTCAACGAGAATATTCTTATTTTTTTTTATTTCCCCATTCTAATAGTCTAACTACGGGGAAATAAAAAAAAATATGAATATTCTCGTTGAAAGTTATTCGGTTTAATTATATCTTTAAATTTTCATATTACTTAGTTTATGTTGGCAACAAGCAGAAAAGGTTTTCTTAATAATAATATTTTCAGGTAGAGTTAACATTAGGAAGCAATGAAAGTTACGCTTTAGGATTGTAATCGCGATTCTTTCTATAAATCTGTTTATAGGTACAATCTCCGCATTCGGCTAAGTAGTCCCAAACTACTTAGAAGAAGCGGGAGTAACCCTCAAGCCCGGTCATCCATCACTCGACCGGTTTCCTGAACCTTGTATGACATTGTTCCTGTCGTTCGCGGAAGGCCCTCGTGCACTACCCGCTCCTGCGGCTCTAACTGCTTGTTTGACGGTTATTTGTTTGCTGTGGCGGCTGCTGTTTGGCTTTAGCTATTCAATACTTGTGCTTCTAGAGGCAAATGTAATGAATAGGCGCGAGCTATAATGGCAGATGCTGTTGGATTTGTTGTTCGGTAAGGAGGTTTTTTCTATAAAACATTGACGAAGCTATCAATATTGCAAACGGATGCACCCATTATAGATGTTGTCGACGAAATAATTGGCCCCTTTGTTTCCGTGATTTATTACAGCACATGTTTTATCTAGATTGTTCGTAATCATTGCTTGTCGCCGTTTAAAAAGCGGCCTCTTTGAAGATAACCCAAAACTAACAAAGTCTACGACATCTTTGTCTCCAGACCACTGTCCATTTGCACTTGATTAATGGCAACCCGATGAACGGAAGCCAAAACACTTGAAAAAGTCAACATAATACTATTAGATAATTACCAACAGTCCGTGCGTCTGTCTGTCGGCATTTCGAGGAAGCTACTCGCATGCTGCGTGAATAAACACCACCGCGCCGGCTTTAGGAAAAAATCGCCGATAGCCATTCAGCAGACGCGGACAAAAATAATAAAAACATCACAGTCAAAATATATGTTGGAGTTACCGAAAAAATTAGAAAAGAAACGGTGACTTTCTGTCGACTTTGTGACACGCCGCGGAGCACTGGGCGCCCGATCGCAGCTCCTCAATCACAACCCTATGCACCTGACTGAAGGTTTCAATTCGGTTGTCTCGATCTCATGTCGGGATATTATGTCATCCCGTGTGTATCGGTGTCGGGGCGTGGCCGGCTCCAAATGGAAACATTTGCCAATATTATCGTGAAAGGCCTGAACAGATGAAATAATTTATTTCCCGATGTCGCTTTGTGTCCAAAACTTGGAGCTTTTGTCAGTTTTTTCCATCGGTCGCTTTGCTGTGACGTCTCTATTTATCCCTTTAAAGGAGACCGACTTTTGGACTTTGGAGTTGAATTGTGACCTAAAAAGTTTTGACTTTTGATTCATTTCCTTGGGGGTATCCATGGTGGTTACGACCATCTTCTTATGGTGTGTTAGATGGTGTGTTTGGCTGATGCGTGTAGATGACAATAGTATTAGAGAGCGGTGAGTGATCCGGTGGTGGTTTTGTGCAAGCGGCGACTTGGGACTGCTTGTGCATACATTTCACTTTGATTTACGTTGACTCTTCGGACATAAGCAGATTATGTACAAAGGCACCGAAAACATAACAAGATTTTCGTTTAGTATTCTATTCAGTCTTTGACTTTTAAGTTTGGATTTGGAACTAGACAATCGATTTGAAGCGAAGTTAGCGATCACACAGAGTAACTTTAACTATTCAGGCTCAAGCAGATAAGATTATATATGTCTGCCGGGATGATTTTGTTCAAAAGCACATAGATACTATTGGATTATGGCAAATGTAGCTTCTATAAAATTTCATGAATGGCGGGCGGGTATGGTTTCTTTTTACTTTCAGCAGTTTGGAAAAATTCTAGATAATCTAATAAGTTTAATAATATTAACTTTAAAATGTTTAACGGTTTATAATCACGAAACCCTGTACGAAAATGTAGTCTTTATCGGCATACATAAGGCTTCATTGCCATGTAATAAGATGACATAGCTGTGCAAAGCGGCAATCCTTTATGACTGGAAAATATTTTGTTAACAAAACGTTCCAAAAAATATTGTTTTGTTGGGCGTAAAACCCAGAAGCTTTTATTTAGATATTTAAAATGCAAAGTAATGAAGTGAGTAGTAACATTTATTCCCCACGGATAACTACTGAAGTTATCTGGCCGATAATCCCTAGGGGAGGGTCTATTTGTCAGCGCATTTCAGCTCCTTGTTCCACAAAAGTGACAACTCCGCAGATTCTTTGCAATCAACAATGACTGTAAATTCCTCATGATTTGTCTTTACATGTAAATCGTCTCCTGCGGTTACGACACCTTTGTTTGTTGGAAAAAATAAACCATAACAAATCGATCAGTGGTCACGCTCATAACGAGCTTTTACTAACGTCTCACTGACCACACCGCACGCCCCACTGTTCTTTATAAATTACACATTTACAACCCCCTTACATTCCCCAAAAGAACCACTAAAAGGTATTCATTACTCGGGCTTAGAAGAATAGCTCGTGATCGCATCGAGACCGCAGTTCAATGGAGTTTAACACGCCATCACCGTGGTTCTCGCTCTCGTGGCGCGGAACGAAGCGCCCACACAAACCACTAACACTGTAAACAATCGACTAATTTATTGTTTTACAGCAGCCATATAACTGAAGAACGAGGGTCCAATAATTTCCAAAATGCACCCGCAATAAAACCATCATGGTCGGACAGTGGGACGAGCGGACAAAAAGCGCAATGTGCTCGGTGAATAGATTTGGCACGCTCGGAGAACGGACCATTCTGCTGCGGCTTTATACCGCGTGATGAATGTGCGGAAGTCACACCGAGTCGCTTACAACTTAATAATAACGATAAACACCGGTCCCCTATTTAAATGTATGTTTCGCAACATTAGCGCGGCCATTTTGCCAAAGCTGCGCGAGCGCAAACGCGGCGCGGGATTAGCGGGATGTTTGCCAAACTCATTTGTTGTGTCGTCGATGATAAATTGGTTGGTGTCAGTATGTAGAAATTTGAGCTTAAACCATTTAAATAAAATTCCACAATGTATTTCGATTCGACACACTTTGCCACGAGATTTTGATGTTCTTGCCCTGGCAGCCGATAAAACTCCAAGATTTTTAACAGTTTCATAGTAGATCAAACTGCATGGTTATCTTATCTGTCTGCTTTGATACATCTTTTGTCAACTGTTTTCGATTACCTTATAAATTGTTCGTATTTAGCTAACAAACGAAAAATTTACGACTCACCCTAACAGCATTGTATTCATTTCCACCGCGGCCATCTTGTTTCATGCACAATTTTTTAGCCGCTCGATTTACGACATGACAATAAGGAACAGCCGCAGATGCTCGGGTATAATGACGTCACCACAATAACCGCCAGCTACAGCAAACATGGCCCAATGATAAATGATAATATTTTATGGCATTCGCCCTCAATATATGACGCTTATGTCTTCATTTCTGCAAACACTATATTCTGATTCACACCCAATTTTGCGCTGTAATCCGTTTTCACATGAGTTGTTTTGCATTGAGCGCGCGAAAGTCGTTGCGAATGGAGTTTGGGGTGTACGGATAGTATTGATGGTGTTCAATCGCACGTATCAAATCGCCGATACTTGGCGTCATTAGCGGTGCGTTTTGTCCCGCGGTATAGGACCGCCGGCGTAATGTGCGGTACGTTTTGTCCTGCCAGCACTCTTGCGCATGGAAACTCTTTAAAATTCACTGAACTGTACACTGTGTTCAATTTGTATGAACCATAAACCGACGTGGTAAATTCCGTTGTTTATTCACATATTGACGTTGTTGCTTTCATTGAGAGGTCTGAAGGTTTATGACGACAATGGTGTTTTATTTTGTAGCATGATGTGTTGATCGTTTAGTTGGGCGTAGGTGGATACTAAAGGAATAAAGTTAAACTAACGCGGCAATAAACATCTTGTCTAGTTGGCTTGAGTGAGTGATAGAGCCATAAGTATTAACGTTCCATCGACTCGAAATGTTCAACATAATACTAAAAGCGTAAAAATGTAATAAAATATTAAATACATAATTCACGGAATACTAAACTTTGAGGCTATTATGTTAGCACGTTGACAGTTTTAATTGAAAAGAAAAATGCTGTACAATAAACAGCCCTCCATTACAAGATAACTTGTGGGAAAGTACCCTTTCCCTAAATCTGTGCCAATTCGCACCCTCCTCAGTGGAAGTTCACGAAATCACGATGAAGCTGTAAAACCCGTGTTCCCACATGTCCTGTGAATCGCAAACATGATCACGCTTCGCCATTTAAACTGCACTCTACACAATATGCACCTTAAAAATCGTTATGTCCGTCCAATACGGTTCAAAGTGTACTTTTGCGGTGGTTTTAAAGGGTGGTTGGGAGACTTAAACTACAAAAATCTCTTTGCTGCTGACAGCAACCTTAAGTCGTGTGAATAAGGTTGGAAATGCACTTATGGAGTGGTTTGATATCATGGTTAGGAGACAATAGAAGCACCCATGGAGCAACCCTCAATAAAATCACAATCGAGCTAATGTTGATAGATAATATTGTTACAACCGCTCTTCGGTGTTTACAAATTTTATGTCTGTCACATCTGCATCTATTGAGGCCATCGATCAAATATTTTTGGAGCATTATATTGGTAAATATTAATTCGCTTTATGGTAACAATACAAAGCTTTTAGCGTTACTGATGATATCACAACGTAACAACGTATATCTCTGGTCATGAAACTGAAAAAGTTTTCAGTTAAAGTGGATTTTCTGTCAACGAATCTGAACAACTTTCACCAGGAAATTCTTTCAGGAAATGTTTTTTTTTTTACTTTTCCATAAATCTATTTTTCTTTTTCATTTTCGTTGTTCAGTTTCGTTGACTGAGCAACCCCTATCAGTTTACACCTGTTAGACATATTATCATAATACTTTGATATGACTATAGTGTACCTACCTATCTTGTAAATAATTAATTTTTCCGCCCAACCATGTAATTCCGTGTAAGAGTAACTACGTGTAACTACGGGGCGTGAACACGTGGCGGCGTTTTGGTGTAATTTGTCATAGCTCTGAAGCAGACCTCCCGCGCTCCCGTGACGTCACTGAGGTGCTAATGAGCCTATATTTAGTCATTGACGGAATATATTGGTTGTTAAAGAGGTGCCAAGTTCATTAAAAATATTTAATATTTTTTTTTCTATTTATCTAACTAAGGCGGAATCTTGTAAATTTGGTATGTAAGGTTGGGTAAGGTAGACAGTTTGTGTTCGAGCCAACTCGAACCATCTTACTCAGCATGTCGCGCAGGTCATCGACTTGCTAAACTGCGTGACATGCTGAACTTGTAACTTACACGCATGTAATAGGTACATTAAATAATTCTATAGTTGTGTATTAAGTAATATCGATATAAAATAGCATACATTTCATACAATAAATCAGACTGAAACTAGATCATCTCAATAGCTCGCACCAAGAGCTCTTCAACCCGTCCACAAGTTTCCTCAATGTGCAGGCTTTGCCAGCGATGGCAATGTCCTGTACAGTTTGCATAACGATCGCCGTGATTTTTCCATCGTTCTTGGCACTGCTACACTGCCGTGCGTCAACAAAAAGGATGGTGAGACAATCAACATTCCTGTTGCTCAATTTTTCATAATAACGAGGTTCCGTGGAAGTGGGAGTATCGGAGATAGACGGTTTGTCGCGGCAACCGGGCGTGACGTCACACAAGGTTCCTCTGAAGTCGTGAACTTCCTGATGTAACTCAATTTTCAACTTTTCAAGTATTTGGGCGGTTCCCTTTGATAAGTATTTTTAGAGAAATAGATGAGCTAGCGAGTTTGATGTAGAGAGAATTTTATTGTTGGTTTGCTTTGTATTAATTTTTGCTCTAATATTTTGAAAGCAAACTTTTTAAAAATAAGTTGAATTCAAGATGTTTTTGACACAAACATGGTGTTCTGCACAATGCACAAGCACATCATTATCTAGTCGTCCGTGCTATACTTAACTGTACACATCATCCACAACAATCTCCAGTACATCCTCGATCACACGTCCAGAACCAGCGGCATCATCAAACAGCACTCCCTTTGAGCTCACCGAATGTTTAGACTCCATCCTGCGCGTGCACATCGCCGACGCTGAAAGCAAATCCGCTGTTTTAGCCCGCGGGATTACCCCGGGGTGGGCCGTCATGCTACAACACACTCTCATCATAGTAAATAAATAAAAATAACTGTCTCTACCCCAGACTTTGTTTGGAGTAGATAAAGCAACGTCTGCAAAATATTTACAAGAAAATCCGCTGTGTTAGCCCGCGGGATTACCCTGGGGTGGTCCAGGACCCTCTAACACCATCTCATCACAGTAAATAAATAAAAATAACCGTCTCTATCGCAGAGTAAGCAATTTCTTCAAGCTGTATGAAAGCAAGCTTGTAAGTTTTTTCGTACCTACAGTAAATAAAAAGCGTCTCTGTTTTGTCTAGCAACTGTAACAGCAGTATTTTTATATAAAAACTCATTTTTTTACCAACTAATTATTGTTAAAAACAATTTTCACCGCCCAAAACGCATCAGCAATAACTGAAAGCACACCAACAGTCTGCCCTAGCTGGCTAGCTTGTCACTTTGCAGTATCTACAGTTCTATCCAAGTCTGAGTTCTGTTTGCCTGCACCAGTAACACAATGATTGCGGTGTCTGTCTGTTACTCATGCGGGTTGTTTACGCAATTACCCGGTTTTTGTTGGGCTTGGATAGTTACGGCCTCGTTAAGTTTCATATTTCTCAGATAAGGGTAATACGAGGAGCTTTGAAGCTCGGCTTTTCAATAATAAAACCTACGAAATAAAACATTATTATTTCTTCTATTTTAAGTAATGTTCCGACGGCCCAAGATGCAGATGAGTCATATTTTTTTAAATTCGCAACAAGAGCGATTTTTATATTGTGATTCTATAAAAACATAGGTAGTTACATGTATAAGTTTTAAATTAAGGCCTTAATAATTTTGAAGTGGTTTTGTAGCACAAAAAATCTTTTCAAGACCCAATTGTTTCACCTCCATCTCCTGATCATCCATGTCAATTTATCTGATTTGCGTGTCAGCTCTCAGCCATGCTAAAAAGGCTCTGACATCGACACGTGTTTTTCTCCTGAAAAAGCTGTGTACACATAAGCTAATCTCTAGAATTAGTCTAAGATTTATGGGCCAATAGAGAGGGTATTTCGACAGATGCCACCCAGCAAGCTCAAGTGGTGAGGAGATAACCAGCTATCTAAAATTTCGCTAAGTGTAGCCTTTTAAACGGCTTCATTTGACCTCGTTGGGGTGTCTGGGATACGTGGGGCGGAGGTTTCAATCCTTGTTTAAATTAATTAATTCGTGGTGTTTTGAGCCCATGGTCTTCCATGCTGGACTGGGAGTGATAGAAAAACATAGAATGTGCCAGCTGCATCTCCTCCCGGGCATGCTGTAAAAACCAACTAAGGGATTCGAGGGTTTAAGTGTATTGCAATTTATAGGCGATGGGCTGACAACCTGTCACTATAGCAATATACATTATATCATCTGTAATAACCCTCAAAACTTGTCAGACGTGGCGGAACGACTTTTGTTTAGGTCGTTTTTGCTCTGCCTACCCCTCTAGGAATAAAGGCGTGATTTGTGTATGTGTATGTATGTTTTGAGCCCATAGTATTTTTGCGAGTTATCTACGTAAATGTTGCTTTTAGTAATAAATAGATCAATAATATTATGGACAAATGGCTATGGATAAATATTGTCACGCATATCCCTTTCGATTTCGATATCGTTCGCCGAGATGCCTGACATGTAACGGTTTTGCTTTGCCAATTTTTTACGCTCTACAAAAAATTTATAGTTTTGCATTAAATTGCGGTGCTTTTACCAGCAATACGGAACCAATCGCTGAAACAACCCCGTGTTTTTACGTGAGGGTGCTCTCATGGGTGGCATCTAGGGTTTTTTACACTGCGCCGGCGCCGATACACGACCATGTTTGCTTTATCGACTCACATAATTGGTGTTTTACCAAACTCACGAGCCCTAATGTTTTTCTATTAAGTTTTTTGAGGTTTCCTTCTGTGACACATTCCTGGCATTCCTTCGATTAATAAATATTAGCGGTAAAGGAGCCGCTATAGCCCTCATTTGCAGACGCGTGGAGATCATTTCCGCACTCCTGCGCAGCCGGCCTTCGGAATGCACGTTCTATTGAATCATTAACACTTTGCAGCTAAGCAGTGGAATTTCTTCGAGGTAGGACCTCCTAGGTAACTTAGGAATTAGTCGTTTCAATTACTTCATTCAAGGCAGCGGTTCGTTTAACAATTTCACTTAATGAAACTATAAATAACATAGGTAGGTAAAGTATGAGGTTCTACAATGACTGCAACAAACTCAGCCTACTTAAGTAAACGAATACATTACAAACCAAACAGCCGCAGTCCTTGGCTACTCTGTTACGCGATCCGCGCGCCGCCAAAACCAACAAAAAACCTCAAAAAACTTAATAGAAAAACATTAGGGCTCGTGAGTTTGGTAAAACACCAATTATGTGAGTCGATAAAGCAAACATGGTCGTGTATCGGCGCCGGCGCAGTGTAAAAAACCCTAGATGCCACCCATGAGAGCACCCTCACGTAAAAACACGGGGTTGTTTCAGCGATTGGTTCCGTATTGCTGGTAAAAGCACCGCAATTTAATGCAAAACTATAAATTTTTTGTAGAGCGTAAAAAATTGGCAAAGCAAAACCGTTACATGTCAGGCATCTCGGCGAACGATATCGAAATCGAAAGGGATATGCGTGACAATATTTATCCATAGCCATTTGTCCATAATATTATTGATCTATTTATTACTAAAAGCAACATTTACGTAGATAACTCGCAAAAATACTATGGGCTCAAAACATACATACACATACACAAATCACGCCTTTATTCCTAGAGGGGTAGGCAGAGCAAAAACGACCTAAACAAAAGTCGTTCCGCCACGTCTGACAAGTTTTGAGGGTTATTACAGATGATATAATGTATATTGCTATAGTGACAGGTTGTCAGCCCATCGCCTATAAATTGCAATACACTTAAACCCTCGAATCCCTTAGTTGGTTTTTACAGCATGCCCGGGAGGAGATGCAGCTGGCACATTCTATGTTTTTCTATCACTCCCAGTCCAGCATGGAAGACCATGGGCTCAAAACACCACGAATTAATTAATTTAAACAAGGATTGAAACCTCCGCCCCACGTATCCCAGACACCCCAACGAGGTCAAATGAAGCCGTTTAAAAGGCTACACTTAGCGAAATTTTAGATAGCTGGTTATCTCCTCACCACTTGAGCTTGCTGGGTGGCATCTGTCGAAATACCCTCTCTATTGGCCCATAAATCTTAGACTAATTCTAGAGATTAGCTTATGTGTACACAGCTTTTTCAGGAGAAAAACACGTGTCGATGTCAGAGCCTTTTTAGCATGGCTGAGAGCTGACACGCAAATCAGATAAATTGACATGGATGATCAGGAGATGGAGGTGAAACAATTGGGTCTTGAAAAGATTTTTTGTGCTACAAAACCACTTCAAAATTATTAAGGCCTTAATTTAAAACTTATACATGTAACTACCTATGTTTTTATAGAATCACAATATAAAAATCGCTCTTGTTGCGAATTTAAAAAAATATGACTCATCTGCATCTTGGGCCGTCGGAACATTACTTAAAATAGAAGAAATAATAATGTTTTATTTCGTAGGTTTTATTATTGAAAAGCCGAGCTTCAAAGCTCCTCGTATTACCCTTATCTGAGAAATATGAAACTTAACGAGGCCGTAACTATCCAAGCCCAACAAAAACCGGGTAATTGCGTAAACAACCCGCATGAGTAACAGACAGACACCGCAATCATTGTGTTACTGGTGCAGGCAAACAGAACTCAGACTTGGATAGAACTGTAGATACTGCAAAGTGACAAGCTAGCCAGCTAGGGCAGACTGTTGGTGTGCTTTCAGTTATTGCTGATGCGTTTTGGGCGGTGAAAATTGTTTTTAACAATAATTAGTTGGTAAAAAAATGAGTTTTTATATAAAAATACTGCTGTTACAGTTGCTAGACAAAACAGAGACGCTTTTTATTTACTGTAGGTACGAAAAAACTTACAAGCTTGCTTTCATACAGCTTGAAGAAATTGCTTACTCTGCGATAGAGACGGTTATTTTTATTTATTTACT